>JAWQFJ010003051.1:16806-61806 GCA_034096865.1 Theodoxus fluviatilis
TGAGTGTAGTGTGATGTGTATAGTGTGCTGTGTGTAGTGTGCTGTGTGTAGTGTGCTGTGTGTAGTGTGCTGTGTGTAGTGTGCTGTGTGTAGTGTGCTGTGTGCAGTGTCTTGTGTGCTGTGTGTAGTGTGCAGTGTCTTGTGTGATGTGTGTAGTGTGCTGTGTGTAGTGTGCTGTGTGGATTGTGCTGTGTGCAGTGTGCTGTGTGTTGTGTGCAGTGTGCTGTGTGGAGTGTGCTGTGTGTAGTGTGCTGTGTGTTGTGTAATGTGCTGTGTGTAATTTGCTACGTGTAGTGTGCTGTGTGCAGTAGTGTGCTGTGTGCAGTAGTGTGCTGTGTGCAGTAGTGTGCTGTGTGCAGTAGTGTGCAGATTTGCTGGGTGCAGCAGTGTGCAGATGTGCTGTGTGCAGTAGTGTGCTGTGTGCAGCAATGTGCAGATTTTCTGGGTGCAGCAGTGTGCAGATGTGCTGTGTGCAGTAGTGTGCTGTGTGCAGTAGTGTACTGTGTGCATTGTGCAGGTGTGTGGTGTGTAGTGTTCTGTGTGCAGTAGTGTGCTGTGTGCATTGTGCAGGTGTGTGGTGTGTAGTGTGCTGTGTGCATTCTGCAGGTGTGTGGTGTGCAGTGTGCTGTGTGCTGTGTGTAGTGTACAGTAGTGTGCTGTGTGCAGTGTGCCAGGGTCAGGGTGTTCAGGCAGGGTGGGCATGTGGTTTGCTGGAAAGGCTTGGGGCCTGTGTCTTGCAGCAGGAGTTCTGCCTTCCTCCCTGAGTGACTCATCCCCATTTTGCAATGGTATCCACAGAAAACCAACCGCCTTGACCGCCGCACGGGACTGAGCACCGCGCAGTACCAGGTGGACAGCAGGAGGACACTGATCTTCGACGATGCCCCTGTCCTTGTTGTCAATGTCCTGCTCCGATGTGACCTGAATGAAACCCCGTGGTGTCTCCAGCCTGAAGACCATGGCCTCTACCTCAAGCAGAAGCAAGAAAACCAAAAACCCTAGGGACACCCCTAATCACCCCTCCCTACACCCCTATATACCCCTCCCTACACCCGTAGTGCACCCCTCCCTACACCCGTAGTGCACCCCTCCCTACACCCGTAGTGCACCCCTCCCTACACCCCTAGTGCACCCCTCCCTACACCCCTATGTACCCCTCCCTACACCCCTATGTACCCCTCCCTACACCCCTATGTACCCCTCCCTACACCCCGATGTACCCCTCCCTACACCCGTAGGGCACCCCTCCCTACACCCCTAGTGCACCCCTCCCTACACCCGTAGGGCACCCCTCCCTACACCCCTAGTGCACCCCCCCCTACACCCCTAGTGCACCCCTCCCTACACCCCTAGTGCACCCCCCCCTACACCCGTAGGGCACCCCCCCCTACATTCCTAGGGCACCCCTCCCTACACCCCTGTATACCCCTCCCTACACCAAAGCCACTCCTCTGTCTCCACCATCTTGCAAAGCGAGGTGTGGCAAGACTGTTGAGGGAAACGTTCCAGGCATTCATGGCAGGTTATTTCTGTGTCATGCAGGTATGAAAAGGAAAGAGATCCTCTGTGAGTTCAAGTGCATGTTTCCTCTGAAAAACAGCTCGTGTGGGGAGGGTCAGTGTGTAACAGGTTTGGACACAGGTGGTGTCTTTGAAATCAGTGGAAGTGGGCTCCGTCACATGAATGAGAGACTGGCCTTGCATTCTACAGCCTGCCTACCATTCTCTCCAGGCATCCTTGAAGGACACGCCTGTCTGCGTAGCTGCTGTGTAAGGGTGGGTGTTGTAGTGAAGGACACGCCTGTCTGCATAGCTGCTGTGTAAGGGTGGATGTAGTAGTGAAGGACACGCCCCTGTCTGTGTAGCTGCTGTGTAAGGGTGGATGTAGTAGTGAAGGACACGCCCCTGTCTGCGTAGCTGCTGTGTAAGGGTGGGTGTTGTAGTGAAGGACACGCCCCTGTCTGCGTAGCTGCTGTGTAAGGGTGGATGTTGTAGTGAAGGACACGCCCCTGTCTGCGTAGCTGCTGTGTAAGGGTGGGTGTTGTAGTGAAGGACACGCCTGTCTGCGTAGCTGCTGTGTAAGGGTGGGTGTTGTAGTGAAGGACACGCCCCTGTCTGCGTAGCTGCTGTGTAAGGGTATGTGTTGTAGTGAAGGACACGCCCCTGTCTGCGTAGCTGCTGTGTAAGGGTGGATGTAGTAGTGAAGGACACGCCCCTGTCTGCGTAGCTGCTGTGTAAGGGTGGGTGTTGTAGTGAAGGACACGCCCCTGTCTGCGTACCTGCTGTGTAATGGTGGGTGTTGTAGTGAAGGATACGCCTGTCTGCGTAGCTGCTGTGTAATGGTGGGTGTTGTAGTGAAGGACACGCCTGTCTGCGTAGCTGCTGTGTAAGGGTGGGTGTTGTAGTGAAGGACACGCCCCTGTCTGCGTACCTGCTGTGTAAGGGTGGGTGTTGTAGTGAAGGACACGCCCCTGTCTGCGTAGCTGCTGTGTAAGGGTGGGTGTTGTAGTGAAGGACACGCCCCTGTCTGCGTACCTGCTGTTGATGGACAGGTGTTGGAGTAAAGGACAAGCTGGGAAAGGTGTTTGTCGATTTGTTTTGGGTTGAGACCCAACACTTCTAGTCAAGGCTGCTGCCTACTTTGACAAATCCCAGGAGAGCCAATCTCAGTCTGGAAGCAGTGGAGCGCGACAATCATTCCATGCGGTCAGCCTGTGTCCAGTCCATCACCACTCCATGTGGTCAGCCTGTGTCCAGTCCATCACCACTCCATGTGGTCAGCCTGTGTCCAGTCCATCACCACTCCATGCAGTCAGCCTGTGTCCAGTCCATCACCACTCCATGCGGTCAGCCTGTGTCCAGTCCATCACCACTCCATGCGGTCAGCCTGTGTCCAGTCCATCACCACTCCATGCGGTCAGCCTGTGTCCAGTCCATCACCACTCCATGCGGTCAGCCTGTGTCCAGTCCATCACCACTCCATCACCTCTCAGGCAGCTTTACTCACAAACTTTCAATCAGGAACCTTTTGTACTTTCTTACAAACCTTTGTTTTCAAGCGTTATGTCATTATTTTTATATCACTGCAGTTTTTCTCATTTGCTATTTTGGAAAGAAGAATAAAAGCATGTTTCTAGTGGCGCAGAACAAGGAAACAAGAGCGGAGATGGGCAGGTCAGGTCAGGTCAGGTTTTGATTTGTTTTTATTTTTGTTTTGAAGATTTAAAAATTGAATAATTTGTTTGTTCTACCACTAGGATGTGTCTTTGCATTAATATGTGTATGTAAGCTTAGGAATAAGTGTGTGTTTGTGTGCACGCACATGTGTGTGTGTGTGCAAATGTGTATGTCCAAACTCTTTTAAATGTTGGAATAGGGATGGTTTTTATTGGTGTGATAAGACAAAAATGTACTTGTGATTTCAACAGCTAAGTGCACTGTGATTGTGAAATGTTGATCAAAGTATGTTGTCATGAACTAGAATTGTACATTTACAATGTATAACTCTCAGGGTTAAAGAAAATCGTGTGTAATTTAAGGGTCCCCTCCAAAGAGCTGTAGTCTGAATCAGTTTAAATGTAGCTAGTGACATTTTCTTTAAGTGGTTACTCCATTTACAAATGGCGAGTTTTCTGCATTCACTTGGATGACTGACTGCCAAGTGGCTGCTGCGTTGTCTTGCCAGCAGTGAAGCGTCACTCCCCTGTCATGGGAGACAGGTTTGAAGGCAACACGCACTTTGTACGGGAAGCCTGACATATTGTGCTTGCCACAACGCAGTTGGCTGTAGTGCTGTAATGTGTGGCACATTTACTGCTTTCTTGCAATCAGCTTTGCACGAAAAAATTCGCCCGAAGGAAAGCTTTGTGCAGAAGCGGCTTTTGTGGAGTGAAGGAAGGAGGAGGACTGACCTGCGTGAGGGGGATGTTTCTTTCTTGACCTCTTGAAGTGATGACTTGTAATCCTAGAGCAAGATCTGCCATATATCTGGGGGTATTGTCAGTGTTGTTTGGAAATAAGGTGTTTGCATCTGTCACTGGATGTGATGTTGAGGGAGATGGGAATGAAGTGTTCATGTGAGTACAATTTTGTTGGAAGGTCCAACTATTTGACCTCATTGTTTGTATGTTGTATGAATTGACATCTGTAAGTTGTTTTCCCATTATACCTGTACATACACACTTCCACTGCACCTCGACCAACCATATTTATGCATGACTTAAGTGGACCTGATTTCATTCTCAGCTTGGATATATTGCACATGAAATTTTAGATTTGTCACATGTCATTGTTATGAAAGCCTTATTTTTTATCGCCAGTGACTGAATCACACTTGGTGCTTTCCATATTTCACTTTTTTGGTGACTTTCCACGGGAAAAGCAGCCCATGCACACCCAGAGGGGAGGACAGAGTCGCCCTCACTGGGGAGGACAGTCGCCCTCACTGGGGAGGACAGTCGCCCTCACTGGGGAGGACAGTCGCCCTCACTGGGGAGGACAGTCGCCCTCACTGGGGAGGACAGAGTCGCCCTCACTGGGGAGGACAGTCGCCCTCACTGGGGAGGACAGTCGCCCTCACTGGGGAGGACAGTCGCCCTCACTGGGGAGGACAGTCGCCCTCACTGGGGAGGACAGTCGCCCTCACTGGGGAGGACAGTCGCCCTCACTGGGGAGGACAGTCGCCCTCACTGGGGAGGACAGTCGCCCTCACTGGGGAGGACAGTCGCCCTCACTGGGGAGGACAGTCGCCCTCACTGGGGAGGACAGTCGCCCTCACTGGGGAGGACAGTCGCCCTCACTGGGGAGGACAGTCGCCCTCACTGGGGAGGACAGTCGCCCTCACTGGGGAGGACAGTCGCCCTCACTGGGGAGGACAGTCGCCCTCACTGGGGAGGACAGTCGCCCTCACTGGGGAGGACAGTCGCCCTCACTGGGGAGGACAGTCGCCCTCACTGGGGAGGACAGTCGCCCTCACTGGGGAGGACAGTCGCCCTCACTGGGGAGGACAGTCGCCCTCACTGGGGAGGACAGTCGCCCTCACTGGGGAGGACAGTCGCCCTCACTGGGGAGGACAGAGTCGCCCTCACTGGGGAGGATTATAAGACCCGAGATGTGTGGGGCAGCAGTCCTTGCAAATAGGAATGGCAGTTGATAGTAGCACCAGTCAGTGCACTCCAGTCAGTGCAAAGTGCATTGCCTTGCCTCTAGTTCCTCAGCAAGTGTGGTTGTGGTTATCGTGGATTTGTTAATAAATTTATTAGCTATCGGGCACAATAACTTCAAAAGTTCAGAATTGATTCTGATGAAAATGGTGCAAGATAGGGTTTGATATTAACCCAAGGAATATTGGAGCTTATTTATCTGCTGTTGGAATTACAACTCTGAGCTAAAGAGAAGAAACTCATCACAAAATTGAAGAGGTCAAACTAGTGATGAGCCAGGGTATGGTCTGCACTGGACACTGCAATCAGGCACCACAGTCAATCAAACTTTGTAGGGACAGGCCTGGCCAGCAGAGCAGTCTGCCCGCATGAATGACAGACCATGGCGGAGAAACTGCTACCTTGGCGGAGGTCGGCGTGCTCCAGTGGTCTCTAGTTATGTTTGCTTCTCCCTCCATGCGTTTGCCTGCACACTGTATTGTTAAATCCTCATCTGTAGCGTGCTTGTCATGCAATCCAGTGTATGCGTTTGCCTGCACACTGTCTTGTTAAATCCTCATCTGTAGCGTGCTTGTCATGCAATCCAGTGTATGCGTTTGCCTGCACACTGTATTGCTAAATCCTCATCTGTAGCGTGCTTGTCATGCAATCCAGTGTATGCGTTTGCCTGCACACTGTATTGCTAAATCCTCATCTGTAGCGTGCTTGTCATGCAATCCAGTGTATGCGTTTGCCTGCACACTGTATTGCTAAATCCTCATCTGTAGCGTGCTTGTCATGCAATCCAGTGTATGCGTTTGCCTGCACACTGTATTGCTAAATCCTCATCTGTAGCGTGCTTGTCATGCAATCCAGTGTATGCGTTTGCCTGCACACTGTATTGTTAAATCCTCATCTGTAGCGTGCTTGTCATGCAATCCAGTGTATGCGTTTGCCTGCACACTGTATTGCTAAATCCTCATCTGTAGCGTGCTTGTCATGCAATCCAGTGTATGCGTTTGCCTGCACACTGTATTGCTAAATCCTCATCTGTAGCGTGCTTGTCATGCAATCCAGTGTATGCGTTTGCCTGCACACTGTATTGCTAAATCCTCATCTGTAGCGTGCTTGTCATGCAATCCAGTGTATGCGTTTGCCTGCACACTGTATTGTTAAATCCTCATCTGTAGCGTGCTTGTCATGCAATCCAGTGTATGCGTTTGCCTGCACACTGTATTGCTAAATCCTCATCTGTAGCGTGCTTGTCATGCAATCCAGTGTATGCGTTTGCCTGCACACTGTATTGTTAAATCCTCATCTGTAGCGTGCTTGTCATGCAATCCAGTGTATGCGTTTGCCTGCACACTGTATTGCTAAATCCTCATCTGTAGCGTGCTTGTCATGCAATCCAGTGTATGCGTTTGCCTGCACACTGTATTGCTAAATCCTCATCTGTAGCGTGCTTGTCATGCAATCCAGTGTATGCGTTTGCCTGCACACTGTATTGTTAAATCCTCATCTGTAGCGTGCTTGTCATGCAATCCAGTGTATGCGTTTGCCTGCACACTGTATTGCTAAATCCTCATCTGTAGCGTGCTTGTCATGCAATCCAGTGTATGCGTTTGCCTGCACACTGTATTGCTAAATCCTCATCTGTAGCGTGCTTGTCATGCAATCCAGTGTATGCGTTTGCCTGCACACTGTATTGCTAAATCCTCATCTGTAGCGTGCTTGTCATGCAATCCAGTGTATGCGTTTGCCTGCACACTGTATTGTTAAATCCTCATCTGTAGCGTGCTTGTCATGCAATCCAGTGTATGCGTTTGCCTGCACACTGTATTGCTAAATCCTCATCTGTAGCGTGCTTGTCATGCAATCCAGTGTATGCGTTTGCCTGCACACTGTATTGTTAAATCCTCATCTGTAGCGTGCTTGTCATGCAATCCAGTGTATGCGTTTGCCTGCACACTGTATTGCTAAATCCTCATCTGTAGCGTGCTTGTCATGCAATCCAGTGTATGCGTTTGCCTGCACACTGTATTGCTAAATCCTCATCTGTAGCGTGCTTGTCATGCAATCCAGTGTATGAGATATATTTGTCTTGAGTTTTTACCAATATGTTTGCTGAGTTTTTATCAATATGTTTGCTACATGCGTACATGTAGTATCTGTATAATTTGTTTGCAAGGAACAAGCTTCTTTGCCAAAGGTAGTTAGTGAAGGGTGAAGGAAATTTTTCTTGTGATTTTTTTCTTTTATGACAATAAAAACCGCTGGCGCTGAACCTCCAGGTTTTGGCATTTAAAAAAAAGAGAAGATCGGGTTCGAACCCACCCCATCCCCTCCCACCATCTCTTTCTCCCCCACCCCAACTCCTCATACCATTTCCCTCTTCCCCACCCCCCATCCCCTCCCACCATCTCCCTCCCCCCCCCCCCCCACCCCTTCCCACCATCTCCCTCTCCCCCACCCCATCCCTTCCCACCATCTCCCTCTCCCCCACCCCATCCCCTCGCACCATCTCCCTCTCTCCCACCCCATCCCCTCCCACCATCTCCGTCCCCCCCCCCCATCCCCTCCCCCCCCCCCCATCCCCTCCCACCATCTCCCTCTCCCTCACCCCATCCCCTCCCACTATCTGCCTCTCCCCCACCCCATCCCCTCCCACCATCTCCCTCTCCCCCACCCCATCCCCTCCCACCATCTCCCTCTCCCCCAAGCTACCACTTCATCCATCTCTCTCTCCCCAACCCCATACCCTCCCACCATCTCCCTCTCCCCACCCCATCCCCTCCCACCATCTCCCTCTCCTCCACCCAACCCTTCTACCTTCTCCCTCTCCCCCTCGCCCCACCCCCACCCACCATCTCCCTCTCCCCCACCTCCTCCCACCATCTCCATCTCCCCCACCCCATTCCCTCTCACTATCTCCCTCTCCCCCACCCACCCATGCGATCATAGGACGAAGGCCGACTGAAACTTGCGAGGACCTAAAAGCTGGAGGGAGGGATAAAAACATTACGAAATTACGTCACGTTATTCTTCGACGTCACACATGCCAAAACTTGAGTCGGGACAGAGTTCCGTCCCTTGCAACACCAAAACGTAAAAACGTAAAAACAGTCACTTCAAAGTCAAATTTGGTCACGAAAAATACCCTATGACCCCTTCCCAACCGTCCTCTGGGCCGATGCCAAAAAGCAAAGCGATCGGCGAAACGGACTCGGAGTTCTTGCACAAAGTTTTACCTTTTTGCGTATTGATATATAGATTCAGTGCCATTAGGCCACGCATTTTCGCTATTCCGTCAATTGACATTTGAGAGGGGGGGGGGGGTGTGTGTTCGAGTTAACGACCTAAATAAATAACTTTTTTTTCAAACCTCGATTCTGAAAATTTGATACATTCAATCTGACCTAACTTCCAGTAAGTGTGCAAAATGTCAAGGAAATCCGTCCAGTAGTTTTTGAGAAATCAGCAGTTAAGTCGGGACAGACAGACAGACACACAGATAAAATTACGTCACGTTATTGATGACATCACACATTTTGCATTTCGCCATTCCGTCAATTGACATTTTAGGGGGTGTTTTCGAGTTTATGACCTTAAAAAAACACTTTCTTTTCAAACCTCGATTCTGAAAATTGGATACAATCAATCGGACCTAACTTCCAGTAAGTGTGCAAAATGTCAAGGAAATCCGTCCAGTAGTTTTTGAGAAATCAGCCGTTAAGTCGGGAC
The DNA here is from genome assembly GCA_034096865.1 of Theodoxus fluviatilis. Classification (NCBI taxonomy): domain Eukaryota; kingdom Metazoa; phylum Mollusca; class Gastropoda; order Cycloneritida; family Neritidae; genus Theodoxus; species Theodoxus fluviatilis. Next base: position 25,688 of record JAWQFJ010003051.1, read on the forward strand.
AGACACACACACAGACAGATAAAAACCGCTGGCGCTGAACCTCCAGGTTTTGGCACTAAAAAAGAAGAAGAAGAAGATCGGGTTTGAACCCGCAACCTCTCGAGAAAAGAGGGGGAAAAACACACACGCACACAAACACAAAACACCAGGTCGGGTTCGAACCCACAACCTCTCAAAAAAAGAGAGAGAAAAAAAGTTTCAGCGCAGAATCGAACCTGGTCACGCATGACCAAGAGTCCAACGCTCTACCAAATGTGCCAGTGGAGAACTGGTATGACCCAGCACAAAATATTGTACAATCCTGGCGTGGTTTATGTCCGGCAACTGGTTTTTGTCAACAGACCACGAACTGTTTGGTATTTCATACGGATCTAACCCATCAACGTCAATAATCTTCTCGTAGTACCGCTTTTTTGCGTCTGCTGGTAGACGTTCAACATACGAAGAAGCCATTGTTTTGCTGAAAGTAGGAAAAGATAACTCTGTTTGACTCGATCTCGATTAGGCCACGCATTTCGCCATTCCGTCAAATGACATTTTAGGGGGGGGGGGGGGGTTCGAGTTTACGACCTAAATAAATCACTTTCTGTTCAAATCTCGATTCTGAAATTTGACACATTCAATTGGACCTAACTTCCAGTAAGTGTGCAAAATGTCAAGGAAATCCGTCCAGTAGTTTTTGAGAAATCAGCCGTTAAGTCGGGACAGACAGACAGACATACAGATAAAATAACGTCACGTTATTGATCACGTCACACATTTTGCATTTCGCCATTCCGTCAATTGACATTTTAGGAGGGTGTTTTCGAGTTTACGACCTTAAAAAACCACTTTCTTTTCAAACCTCGATTCTGAAAATTTGATACATTCAATCGGACCTAACTTCCAGTAAGTGTGCAAAATGTCAAGGAAATCCGTCGAGTAGTTTTTGAGAAATCAGCTGTTAAGTCGGGACAGACACACAGACAGACAGATAAAAACCGCTGGCGCTGAACCTCCAGGTTTTGGCATATTAAAATTTTTTTTTTTAAAGATCGGGTTCGAACCTACAACCTCTCGAGAAAAGAGGGGGGAAAAACACACAAAAAAACACAAAAAAAACAGGTCGGGTTCGAACACACAACCTCTCAAAAAAAAAAAAAGAGAAAAAAAGTTTCAGCGCGGAATCGAACCTGGTCATGCATGACCAAGAGTCCAACGCTCTACCAGCTGAGCCATTAGAGAATTGATATGACGGAGTGTTTGTAAAGCATTTTTAACGTTCTTTTCCGTAAACCCCCTTGCAAGCTATCGGCCCAGGAAACAATCGACCATATATTTTAAACATGATGGATAGGTTCAGGAAGCTCCTATTATGACATGTTTTGTTTTGCTTTGGCATGTCATAGACGCTGAATTAACACTCACACAGTCACACAGAGGAGGAGGTGTATTATAGATGTTCACCTCAGACATGTGCATTCGTACTCATTCACGCACAATAATAATAATAATAATAATAATAATAATAATAATAATAATAATAATAATAATAATAATAATACAGACTACTTATACGCCCATACCTTTCCTAATAGGCAAGCTCATGGCGTTTACAATGAAAAGTCTACATTCATACAAAGCACTCCAACACTCGCACACTGCACATTTGAAACAAAAAAGAGTTAAATATAATACAACTACTTAGTAGGAATAGATAACTCTGTTTGACTCGATCTCGAGTTGGCCATTCCGTCAACTGATTTTGAGGGGGGAGGTTTTCGAGCTTACGACCTAAATAAATTACTATCTTTTCAAACCTCGATTCTGAAAATTTGATACATTCAATCGGATCTAACTTCCAGTGTGCAAAATGTCAAGGAAATCCGTCCAGCAGTTTTTGAGATGTCAGCCGTTAAGTCGAGACATACACACAGACATTCAGATAAAATTACGTCATGTTATTGATTACGTCACATGTTTTGCATTTCGCCATTCCATCAATTGACTATTTAGGGAGGTGCTTTCGAGTTTACGACCTTAAAAAACCCACTTTTTTCAAACCTTGATTCTGGAAATTTGATACATTCAATCGGACCTAACTTCCAGTAAGTGTGCAAAATGTCAAGGAAATCCGTCCAGTAGTTTTTGAAATATCAGCCGTTAAGTCGGGACAGATAGACAGACAGACAGACACACAGACAGACAGATAAAGTCTGTAGGACCTCCAATAAACCTGGAGGGATAAAGTCTGTAGGACCTCCAGTAAACCTGGAGGGATAATTAGGTATGCTTTGGTGAAAAGTATTGCAAATGGAGGTAGATTTGGTGAGTTTTGGAAGAGTACAGTGAGTGATCTTGAGGAGATAATCTCATCACTCACTCATCCACCGTGCAGAAGAGCTTTGTGGAAGTTCTTCCCGGAGGAGGCGCTGGCATCCAGTCTGGTGAGTAGTGGCAGGCAGTGCTGGAGTCCTTCAGGCAGTGCAGGAGTCCTTCAGGCACTGCTGGAGTCCTTCAGGCACTGCTGCAGTCCTTCAGGCAGTGCTGGAGTCCTTCAGGCAGTGCTGGAGTCCTTCAGGCACTGATGGAGTCCTTCAGGCACTGCTGGAGTCCTTCAGGCACTGCTGGAGTCCTTTAGGCACTGCTGGAGTCCTTCAGGCAGTGCTGGAGTCCTTCAGGCACTGCTGGAGTCCTTCAGGCACTGCTGGAGTCCTTCAGGCACTGCTGGAGTCCTTCAGGCACTGCTGGAGTCCTTCAGGCACTGCTGGAGTCCTTCAGGCACTGCTGGAGTCCTTCAGGCACTGCTGGAGTCCTTCAGGCACTGCTGGAGTCCTTTAGGCACTGCTGGAGTCCTTCAGGCCAAGGCACTGCTGGAGTCCTTCAGGCACTGCTGGAGTCCTTCAGGCACTGCTGGAGTCCTTCAGGCACTGCTGGAGTCCTTCAGGCACTGCTGGAGTCCTTCAGGCACTGCTGGAGTCCTTCAGGCACTCCTGGAGTCCATCTGGCACTGCTGGAGTCCTTCAGGCACTGCTGGAGTCCTTCAGGCACTGCTGGAGTCCTTCAGGCACTGCTGGAGTCCTTCAGGCACTGCTGGAGTCCTTCAGGCACTGCTGGAGTCCTTCAGGCACTGCTGGAGTCCTTCAGGCACTGCTGGAGTCCTTCAGGCACTGCTGGAGTCCTTCAGGCACTGCTGGAGTCCTTCAGGCACTGCTGGAGTCCTTCAGGCACTGCTGGAGTCCTTCAGGCACTGCTGGAGTCCTTCAGGCACTGCTGGAGTCCTTCAAGCACTGCTGGAGTCCTTCAGGCAGTGTTGGAGTCCTTTAGGCACTGCTGCAGTCCTTCAGGCACTGCTGGAGTCCTTCAGGCACTGCTGGAGTCCTTCAGGCACTGCTGGAGTCCTTCAGGCCGAGGCACTGCTGGAGTCCTTCAGGCACTGCTGGAGTCCTTTAGGCACTGCTGGAGTCCTTCAGGCACTGCTGGAGTCCTTTAGGCACTGCTGCAGTCCTTCAGGCACTGATGGAGTCCTTCAGGCACTGCTGGAGTCCTTCAGGCACTGCTGGAGTCCTTCAGGCACTGATGGAGTCCTTCAGGTACTGCTGGAGTCCTTCAGGCAGAGGCACTGCTGGAGTCCTTCAGGCAGTGCTGGAGTCCTTCAGGCACTGCTGGAGTCCTTCAGGCACTGCTGGAGTCCTTCAGGCCGAGGCACTGCTGGAGTCCTTCAGGCACTGCTGGAGTCCTTCAGGCACTGCTGTAGTTCTTCAGGCACTGCTGGAGTCCTTCAGGCACTGCTGGAGTCCTTCAGGCACTGCCGGAGTCCTTCAGGCGCTGCTGGAGTCCTTCAGGCACTTCTGGAGTCCTTCAGGCACTGCTAGAGTCCTTCAGGCCGAGGCACTGCTGGAGTCCTTCAGGCACTGCTGGAGTCCTTCAGGCTGAGGCAGTGCTGGAGTCCTTAAGGCACTGCTGGAGTCCTTCAGGCAGTTCTGGAGTCCTTCAGGCCGAGGCACTGCTGGAGTCCTTCAGGCTGAGGCAGTGCTGGAGTCCTTCAGGCACTGCTGGAGTCCTTCAGGCACTGCTGGAGTCCTTCAGGCCGAGGCACTGCTGGAGTCCTTCAGGCACTGCTGGAGTCCTTCAGGCACTGCTGGAGTCCTTCAGGTACTGCTGGAGTCCTTCAGGCACTGCTGGAGTCCTTCAGGCACTGCTGGAGTCCTTCAGGCACTTCTGGAGTCCTTCAGGCACTGCTGGAGTCCTTCAGGCAGTGCTGGAGTCCTTCAGGCATTTCTGGAGTCCTTCAGGCCGATTCAATGCTGGAATGCTTCAGGAAGTGCTGGAGTCCTTCAGGTACTGCTGGAGTCCTTCAGGCCGATTCAGTGCTAGAGTTCTTCAGGAAGTGCTGGAGTCCTTCAGGCCGAGGCACTGCTGGAGTCCTTCAGGCATTTCTGGAGTCCTTCAGGCCGATTCAATGCTGGAATGCTTCAGGAAGTGCTGGAGTCCTTCAGGTACTGCTGGAGTCCTTCAGGCCGATTCAGTGCTGGAGTTCTTCAGGAAGTGCTGGAGTCCTTCAGGCCGAGGCACTGCTGGAGTCCTTCAGGCTGAGGCAGTGCTGGAGTCCTTCAGGCACTGCTGGAGTCCTTCAGGTACTGCCGGAGTCCTTCAGGCACTGCTGGAGTCCTTCAGGCTGAGGCAGTGCTGGAGTCCTTCAGGTACTGCTGGAGTCCTTCAGGTACTGCTGGAGTCCTTCAGGCACTGCTGGAGTCCTTCAGGCACTGATGGAGTCCTTCAGGCACTGCTGGAGTCCTTCAGGCTGAGGCAGTGCTGGAGTCCTTCAGGCACTGATGGAGTCCTTCAGGTACTGCTGGAGTCCTTCAGGCAGAGGCACTGCTGGAGTCCTTCAGGCAGTGCTGGAGTCCTTCAGGTACTGCTGGAGTCCTTCAGGCACTCCTGGAGTCCTTCAGGCATTGCTGGAATCCTTCGGGCACTGCTGGAGTCCTTCAGGCACTGCTGGAGTCCTTCAGGCCGAGGCACTGCTGGAGTCCTTCAGGCACTGCTGGAGTCCTTCGGGCACTGCTGGAGTCCTTCAGGCACTGCTGGAGTCCTTCAGGCACTGCTGGAGTCCTTCAGGCACTGCTGGAGTCCTTCAGGCACTGCTGGAGTCCTTCAGGCACTGTTGGAGTCCTTCAGGCACTGCCGGAGTCCTTCAGTCACTGCTGGAGTCCTTCAGGCACTGATGGAGTCCTTCAGGCACTGCTGGAGTCCTTCAAGCACTGCTGGAGTCCTTCAGGCAGTGTTGGAGTCCTTTAGGCACTGCTGCAGTCCTTCAGGCACTGCTGGAGTCCTTCAGGCACTGCTGGAGTCCTTCAGGCACTGCTGGAGTCCTTCAGGCCGAGGCACTGCTGGAGTCCTTCAGGCACTGCTGGAGTCCTTTAGGCACTGCTGGAGTCCTTCAGGCACTGCTGGAGTCCTTTAGGCACTGCTGCAGTCCTTCAGGCACTGATGGAGTCCTTCAGGCACTGCTGGAGTCCTTCAGGCACTGCTGGAGTCCTTCAGGCACTGATGGAGTCCTTCAGGTACTGCTGGAGTCCTTCAGGCAGAGGCACTGCTGGAGTCCTTCAGGCAGTGCTGGAGTCCTTCAGGCACTGCTGGAGTCCTTCAGGCACTGCTGGAGTCCTTCAGGCCGAGGCACTGCTGGAGTCCTTCAGGCACTGCTGGAGTCCTTCAGGCACTGCTGTAGTCCTTCAGGCACTGCTGGAGTCCTTCAGGCACTGCTGGAGTCCTTCAGGCACTGCCGGAGTCCTTCAGGCACTGCTGGAGTCCTTCAGGCACTGCTGGAGTCCTTCAGGCACTGCTAGAGTCCTTCAGGCCGAGGCACTGCTGGAGTCCTTCAGGCACTGCTGGAGTCCTTCAGGCTGAGGCAGTGCTGGAGTCCTTAAGGCACTGCTGGAGTCCTTCAGGCAGTTCTGGAGTCCTTCAGGCCGAGGCACTGCTGGAGTCCTTCAGGCTGAGGCAGTGCTGGAGTCCTTCAGGCACTGCTGGAGTCCTTCAGGCACTGCTGGAGTCCTTCAGGCCGAGGCACTGCTGGAGTCCTTCAGGCACTGCTGGAGTCCTTCAGGCACTGCTGGAGTCCTTCAGGTACTGCTGGAGTCCTTCAGGCACTGCTGGAGTCCTTCAGGCACTGCTGGAGTCCTTCAGGCACTGCTGGAGTCCTTCAGGCACTGCTGGAGTCCTTCAGGCAGTGCTGGAGTCCTTCAGGCATTTCTGGAGTCCTTCAGGCCGATTCAATGCTGGAATGCTTCAGGAAGTGCTGGAGTCCTTCAGGTACTGCTGGAGTCCTTCAGGCCGATTCAGTGCTAGAGTTCTTCAGGAAGTGCTGGAGTCCTTCAGGCCGAGGCACTGCTGGAGTCCTTCAGGCATTTCTGGAGTCCTTCAGGCCGATTCAATGCTGGAATGCTTCAGGAAGTGCTGGAGTCCTTCAGGTACTGCTGGAGTCCTTCAGGCCGATTCAGTGCTGGAGTTCTTCAGGAAGTGCTGGAGTCCTTCAGGCCGAGGCACTGCTGGAGTCCTTCAGGCTGAGGCAGTGCTGGAGTCCTTCAGGCACTGCTGGAGTCCTTCAGGTACTGCCGGAGTCCTTCAGGCACTGCTGGAGTCCTTCAGGCTGAGGCAGTGCTGGAGTCCTTCAGGTACTGCTGGAGTCCTTCAGGTACTGCTGGAGTCCTTCAGGCACTGCTGGAGTCCTTCAGGCACTGATGGAGTCCTTCAGGCACTGCTGGAGTCCTTCAGGCTGAGGCAGTGCTGGAGTCCTTCAGGCACTGATGGAGTCCTTCAGGTACTGCTGGAGTCCTTCAGGCAGAGGCACTGCTGGAGTCCTTCAGGCAGTGCTGGAGTCCTTCAGGTACTGCTGGAGTCCTTCAGGCACTCCTGGAGTCCTTCAGGCATTGCTGGAATCCTTCGGGCACTGCTGGAGTCCTTCAGGCACTGCTGGAGTCCTTCAGGCACTGCTGGAGTCCTTCGGGCACTGCTGGAGTCCTTCAGGCACTGCTGGAGTCCTTCAGGCACTGCTGGAGTCCTTCAGGCACTGCTGGAGTCCTTCAGGCACTGCTGGAGTCCTTCAGGCACTGCTGGAGTCCTTCAGGCACTGCCGGAGTCCTTCAGGCACTGCTGGAGTCCTTCAGGCACTGATGGAGTCCTTCAGGCACTGCTGGAGTCCTTCAGGCAGAGGCACTGCTGGAGTCCTTCAGGCCGAGGCAGTGCTGGAGTCCTTCAGGCAGTGCTGGAGTCCTTCAGGTACTGCTGGAGTCCTTCAGGCCGAGGCAGTGCTGGAGTCCTTCAGGCAGAGGCACTGCTGGAGTCCTTCAGGCAGTGCTGGAGTCCTTCAGGCACTGCTGGGGCTGCCACTGATCTCTGGATGGAAATGCAGTCACGGTCACCAGTTTGTCTGAATCTCTCTCTCTCTCTGTCCTGTGGTCAGCCGTGCAGTCTCCACTTTGTGGACAGTTGGTAGATCTGCAGTCTCGATGATTCCCTGTACAATTTTGATAAGTCTTTTCATCGTGGAGGAGGCTTAGTGGAGAGTAAAGTTTCCATGAAGTAAAGCAGTTTTTTGGCTCTGCTATGAATGTGCATCTGTGTCAAGATATTTTTATCCCTCTTTCTCATAAAATATTAATGCTTCTGAAGCATAAAGAATGCTAAATATTGCTGAGTGTTCATTGCTATGCCTGTCATGAGTAATAACTGATTATCAGTGAGCGAATTCTCCTCTGGATGATGTGAGGGACGATCAAGTTTTCACCACACACCTACTGCTGGGCCCCATCTCCCTGTCAGGCTGGCTGAACTGCCCTCTTTGACCTTGGCCGTGCTGGGTCTGTCAGAGGGAAGAGAGAGTGATTCACCCACCATTGAAAACTGCAAGTGTCATGCAGTCGTCCTCTCTTTCACTGTTTCGCTCACTCTCACTTTCACAGTTCTTCCCGACCTGTACTCCCTCGCTCTTTCTGCCACTGGTATGTGTCTGGTCCCGCTCTCTCTTGCATGCTCATGCGCCCGTCCACACGCCCATGCATCCATCCACACGCACAACCACCCATCCACATGCCCATCCACCCGTCCACATCCATCCACCCACCCACCCATCCATCCACTTGTGCATCCACCCTTCGTTCCACATATCCATCCACCCTTTTTTCTACACATCCTTTTTCCATTCAAAAATCCGTTCATCCATCCACCCAATTTTCCATCCGCCCAACAATCCACACCTCCATTTTCCCATCCACGCATCCACCCATACACACCCCCATTTTCCCACCCACACCCCCATTTCGAGCATGATAGGGCGAACTCGTTTCACCCTGAAACAGAGAAGCAATTAGCGTTTCTATCAGGTAAAACCTGTTTGAACTTTCAAACTCACGGGACGGCGACAGACGCTTGAAAGCGGAGAGAGCTGACTGGATGGCGCCACAGCGTCTCTGGTCCGAGTGCTGGTTGGATTCTGCGTTGGATGGGCGTCCAGGCAAAAACCTTCGAGGAACGTGTGTGACACAAGGCTGTCAGAGGCCTTCATGAAATGCTCTACGCGTTCAAAGCTGATCGATGACACGTGTGAAGTGTAAACTTTGCAGTGTTAATTAATGGCATTTTGAAACTTTCTTGTTATGTCTAACGCGGAGAGTGCAAATTTATTTTCAAGGGAGATAACTCCATCAAGCCTGTATGGTACCACTATGGGTTGTGACACTTCATGCAATTATGAGTGTAGTTGTGAAAAATGTTTATGACGAAATGTTCTCTGGCTTTCCAGACCATTCCATATTTTCCCCCTATGGACTTGGGTATATTAGCAACTTATTATTTTCCTCTGGCGCCTGGCACACATAAACAGATTACAAAACTGTATTAGGTAGCTTGTAAAGACACCAGTTTTTCCTTTTGTGTCAGCGAGAGTCGTTTATAAACTATAGAAAGCGTATTCTTCGTGGAACAGCGTCGCACACTGACTCCGCGCCATACTCGTCATCGTCGACAGCACTCCCAGTCCTGGAAACTTAATTCTCGTACCCTCATATTTTTGCACTGCTCCTAACACTTCCTGAACCTTGGAATATCCGGACTATAAGGTCAGTGACTATTTTCTCCCTTAACTACCAGCTGGAGCAAAATCCCCGATTGAGGCGCACCCGATGTGGAAGTGCAAGAGTCTATTTCAACCATGGCAGTATTGGCTGTGAGCCTCTGCCTATTCATAATTTTCTGCAACTACATCAGCTGTCCTTTGCCGGCAAATTTTGATGTCAGACCCCCATGGCCTCTAGCTTCAGGAGGTAACATCAGAACAACTTTGAAACCATGCACCCAACAACGTCAGGTCAGTGCTCTTATTTTCTTGACAATACTCCTGGCTGGAGATGTACACAGCAACCCAGGCCCGCACAGACACGCAAGTACTTACCCCTGTGGTATGTGTGACAAAGATGTGTCCTACACAGACTGCGTCGCCTGCTCTGTTTGGTACCACCGCTCGTGCCTGGAGCTATGCACAGCTGACTTCCAGCACCTTCAGCAATCGAATGCCTCATGGGCATGCTTCAAATGTGATAGCATTAAGTTGCGACACCTTTACATTTCACAGCTACTGCCTTGACGTCAGCAATACCTATGAGCCCTTGTCCAACTTATCCATTGACTCATTTCATTCCCACCACCTCAGCCAAAAATAAACGAGTAGCCCAAAGAGCACCAGCGCCTCACCACCACGCACAGACTCCAACAAGTCTCGCTACTCTCGCTCGAACCAACGGAGATCACCGGAGCAAACACGACCTGCCCCAAGTCATGGTCCATCAGGTGACAATTCCCGGCTCTTTCCACCTGCAGGGAAACGAAACCTACGACTTCTGAATATAAACTGTCGCAGTGTCATTCGGAACCGGGCAGAATTCCTGGCCATCATCCACTTCACCAAGCCAGACGTAGTATGCGGTACAGAGTCCTGGCTTGGCCCTGACGTCAAGTCCAGTGAGGCGTTTCCCCCCGACTACGTGGCCTACAGGCGAGACAGGGTCACCATCGCAGGGGGAGTGTTCATCTTGGTGCACAAGACCTTGGTTTCGTCCGCAGCGCCAGAGCTACAAGCAGACTGCGAAATGACCTGGGCCAAGATCCACCTGAAGAGAAACAACGACTTGCTAGTTGGGTGTTTCTACATGCCCCATCGCTCCCCTAAAGACCTCGCCGAACTAAACAAAACACTGCAGAAGATCTCAGGTGAGCAAAAGCGTCAGCAAGTGTTGCTAGCAGAAGACCAACTGCCCTCACATCAACTGGGACAGTGCTAGCGTACCCCCAAACTCGCCAGATCGACAACTGCAGCTCAACCTTGTCGACATCTGTACAACGGCGCAACTCACACAAGTATACAACGAGCCGACAAGAGACGACAACATCCTCGACCTTGTGTTTCTCACCAACCCCACGCTAACCAGGAATTCAACATCCATCCCTGGAATTTCAGACCATCATGCAGTAGTAACTGATTTCGACACTCAACCCCAAAGAACAAAAGAAAAACCAAGAAGAGTGTACTTGTACTCTAAAGCCAAGTGGGACAATTTGAACTCCGACCTTGACTCTCTAGCCAACAAGATCAAGGCCATGAATGACAGCGACGCAGACATTGAGTCCATATGGACTATTTTCAAGACATCCTTAACGTCAGCCGTCGAAAGACACATCCCATCAAAACTCCGTCGAGCAAACTCAAGTCTACCTTGTGTGTGTGTTTGTGTGTGTGTGTGTGTGTGTGTGTGTGTGTGTGTGTGTGTGTGTGTGTGTGTGTGCGCGTGAGAGAGAGAGAGAGAGGGAGAGAGAGAGTGAGAGAGAGAGAGAGAGAGAGAGAGAGAGAGAGAGAGAGAGAGAGAGAGAGAGAGAAATGAAGAGAGAGAGAGAAAGGGAGAGAGAAAGGGAGAGAGAGAGAGAAAGAGAGAGAGAGAGGGAGAGAGAGAGAAAGAGAGAGAGAGAGAGACAGAGACAGAGAGAGTGAGAGAGATAGAGAGAGAGAGAGAGATGAACTGAACTGAATGTTTATTCACAGAGCGACAGCCCGTTTAACTGCATTTATAACAATAATTTATCAGTGTAGCAAAAACCAACATGTGTGGATATTCAAACAAAACACAACCATAATCATCAGAGTTACAGTCAAAACAGATTCATTGCAAGTTTCAGACCTACACACACACACACACAGAGAGAGAGAGAGAGAGAGAGAGACGAATGGACAGAAAGACGACAGAATAACTGACGGACGGACGGACAGACAGAGTGAGCGAGAGAGAAACGTACGACCAGTATAGGTCGATGTCTCCTCACAAGCAGGGACTCTGATCCCTGGGCTTCCGGTTCCTGCTCCAGTAGCTCAGCCAGGGGCCTGCTCCAGTAGCTCAGCCAGGGGCCTGCTCCAGTAGCTCAGCCAGGGGCCTGCTCCAGTAGCTCAGCAAGGGGCCTGCTCCAGTAGCTCAGCCAGGGGCCTGCTCCAGTAGCTCAGCCAGGGGCCTGCTCCAGTAGCTCAGCAAGGGGCCTGCTCCAGTAGCTCAGCAAGGGGCCTGCTCCAGTAGCTCAGCAAGGGACGGCCCCAAGTAGACAAGGTCACCACGGACCTCAGGAAAGGGTCGGATCGTTCAGACCCGACCGTGATTCCAACCTCCCTGGAGGACTGAGTCCAGTCATTTTGGAGGGTTGAGTACAGCCTTCCTGGAGGCCTGAGTACAGCCTTGCTGGAGGCCTGAGTACAGCCTTCCTGGAGACCTGAGTACAGCCTTCCTGGAGGCCTGAGTACAGCCTTCCTGGAGACCTGAGTACAGCCTTCCTGGAGGAATGAGTACAGCCTTCCTGGAGGCCTGAGTACAGCCTTCCTGAAGGCCTTACAACCTTCCTTGGAGGCCTGAGTACAGCCTTCCTGGAGGTCTGAGTACAGCCTTGCTGGAGGCCTGAGTACAGCCTTCCTGGAGGCCTGAGTACAGCCTTCCTGGAGACATGAGTACAGCCTTGCTGGAGGCCTGAGTACAGCCTTCCTGGAGACCTGAGTACAGCCTTGCTAGAGGCCTGAGTACAGCCTTGCTGGAGGTCTGAGTACAACCTTCCTGGAGGCCTGAGTACAACCTTCCTGGAGGCCTGAGTACAGCCTTCCTGGAGGCCTGAGTACAGCCTTGCTGGAGGACTGAGTACAGCCTTGCTGGAGACCTGAGTACAGCCTTCCTGGAGGCCTGAGTACATCCTTCCTGGAGGCCTGAGTACAGCCTTCCTGAAGACCTGAGTACAGCCTTGCTGGAGGTCTGAGTACAGGGTTGCTGGAGGACTGAGGACAGCCTTCCTGGAAGCCTGAGTACAGCTTTGCTGGAGGCCTGAGTACAACCTTGCTGGAGACCTGAGTCCAGCCTTCCTGGAGGCCTGAGTACAGCCTTCCTGGAGGCCTGAGTACAGCTTTGCTGGAGGCTTGAGTACAGCCTTGCTGGAGACCTGTGTACGGCCTTGCTGGAGGCCTGAGTACAGCCTGCCTGGAGACCTGAGTACAGCCTTGCTGGAGGCCTGAGTACAGCCTTGCTGGAGGCCTGAGTACAGCCTTGCTGGAGACCTGAGTACAGCCTTCCTGGAGGCCTGAGTACAGCCTTGCTGGAGGCCTGAGAACAGCCGTCATGGAGACCTGAGTACAGCCTTGCTGGAGACCTGAGTACAGCCTTCCTGGAGGCCTGAGTACAGCCGTGCTGTAGGCCTGAGTACAGCCTTGCTGGAGGTCTGAGTACAGCCTTCCTGGAGGCCTGAGTACCGCCTTGCTGGAGGCCTGAGTAAAGCCTTCCTGGAGACCTCAGTACAGCCTTGCTGGAGACCTGAGTACAGCCTTCCTGGAAGCCTGAGTACAGCCTTGCTAGAGGCCTGAGTACAGCCTTCCTGGAGGCTTGAGTACAATCTTCCTGGAGGCCTGCGTACAGCCTTGCTGGAGACCTGAGTACAGCCTTCCTGGAGGCCTGAGTACAGCCTTGCTGGAGGCCTGAGTACAGCCTTCCTGGAGGCCTGCATACAGCCTTGCTGGAGACCTGAGTACAGCCTTGCTGGAGGACTGAGTACAGCCTTCCTGGAGGTCTGAGTACAGCCTTCCTGGAGGCCTGAGTACAGCCTTGCTGGAGGCCTGAGTACAGCATTTCTGGAGAACTGAGTACAGCCTTCCTGGAGGCCTCAATACAGCCTTCCTGGAGGCCTGAGTACAACCTTCCTGGAGACCTGAGTACAGCTTTCCTGAAGGCCTGAGTACAGCCTGCCTGGAGGCCTGAGTACAGCCTTGCTGGAGGCCTGAGTACAACCTTCCTGGAGGCCTGAGTACAGCCTTGCTGGAGGCCTGAGTACAGCCTTCCTGGAGACATGAGTACAGCCTTCCTGGAGACATGAGTACAGCCGTGCTGGAGATCTGAGTACAGCCTTGCTGGAGGCCTGAGTACCGCCTTGCTGGAGGCCTGAGTACAGCCTTCCTGGAGATCTGAGTACAGCCTTCCTGGAGGAATGAGTACAGCCTTCCTGGAGGCCTGAGTACAGCCTTCCTGGAGACATGAGTACAGACTTCCTGGAGACCTGAATACAGCCTTCCTGGAGGCCTGAGTACAGCCTTGCTTGAGGTCTGAGTACAGCCTTGCTGGAGGTCTGAGTACAGCCTTGCTGGAGGTCTAAGTACAGCCTTGCTGGAGGCCTGAGTACAGCCTTCCTGGAGGCCTGAGTACAGCTTTGTTGGAGGCATGAGTACAGCCTTGCTGGAGGTCTGAGTAGAACCTTGCTGGAAGTCTGAGTACAGCCTTGCTGGAGACCTGAGTACAACCTTGCTGGATGTCTGAGTACAGCCTTCTGGAGGCCTGAGTACAGCCTTCCTGGAGACCTGAGTACAGCCTTGCTGGAGGAATGAGTACAGCCTTGCTGGAGGCCTGAGTAGAGCCTTCCTGGAGGCCTGAGTACAGCCTTATTGGAGGTCTGAGTTCAGCCTTGCTGGAGGCCTGTGTACAGCCTTCCTTGGAGGACTGAGTAGAGCTTTCCGGGAGACTTGAGTATAGCCTTCCTGGAGGCCTGAGTACAGCCTTCCTGGAGGTCTGAGTACAGCCTTGCTGGAGATCTGAGTACAACCTTGATGGAGGCCTGAGTACAGCCTTCCTGGAGGCCTGAGTTCAGCCTTCCCGGAGGCCTGAGTACAGCCTTGCTGGAGGCCTGCGTACAGCCATCCTGGAGGCCTGAGTACAGATTTCTTGGAGACCTGAGTACAGCCTTGCTGAAGGCCTGAGTATAGCCTTGCTGGAGGCCTGAGTACAGCCTTTCTGGAGGCCTGAGTACAGCCTTGCTGGAGGTTTGAGTAGGGCCTTGCTGGAGGCCTGAGTACAGCCTTCCTGGAGACGTGAATGCAGCCTTGCTAGAGACCTGAGTACAGCCTTGCTGGAGGCCTGAGTACAGCCTTGCTGGAAACCTGAGTACAGCCATCCTGGAGACCCGAGTACAACCTTCCTGGAGGCCTGAGTACAGCCTTGCTGGAGGCCTGAGTACAGCCTTGCTGGAGGCCTGAGTACAGCCTTGCTGGAAACCCGAGCACAGCCTTCCTGGAGACCTGAGTACAGCCTTCCTGGAGACCTGAGTACAGCCTTCCTGGAGGACTGAGTACAGCCTTTCTGGAGGCCTGTGAACAGCCTTGCTGGAGGTCTGAGTACAGCTGTGCTGGAGGTCTGAGTACAGCCTTGCTGGAGGTCTGAGTACAGCCTTGCTGGAGGTCTGAGTACAGCCTTGCTGGAGGTCTGAGTACAGCCTTGCTGGAGGCCTGAGTACAGCCTTCCTGGAGGCCTGGGTACAGCTTTGTTGGAGGCATGAGTACAGCCTTGCTGGAGGTCTGAGTACAGCCTTCCTGGAGACCTGAGTACAGCCTTCCTGGAGACCTGAGTACAACCTTCCTGGAGGCCTGAGTACAGCCTTCCTGGAGGACTGAGTACAGCCTTTCTGGAGGCCTGTGAACAGCCTTGCTGGAGGTCTGAGTACAGCCTTGCTGGAGGCCTGAGTACAGCCTTGCCGGAGACCTGAGTACAACCTTCCTGGAGGACTGAGTACAGCCTTGCTGGATGTCTGAGTACAGCCTTGCTGGAGGCCTGAGTACAGCCTTCCTGGAGGACTGAGTACAGCCTTTCTGGAGGCCTGTGAACAGCCTTGCTGGAGGCCTGAGGACAGCCGTCATGGAGACCTGAGTACAGCCTTCCTGGAGGCCTGAGTACAGCCTTGCTGGAGGCCTGAGGACAGCCGTCATGGAGGCCTGAGTACAGCCTTCCTTGCAGGCCTGAGTACATCCTTGCTGGAGACATGAGTACAGCCTTGCTGGAGGACTGAGTACAGCCTTCCTGGAGGCCTGAGTACAGCCTTCCTGGAGGCCTGAGTACAGCCTTGCTGGAGGCCTGAGTACAGCCTTCCTGGCGGCCTTAGTACAGCCTTCCTGGAGGACTGAGTACAGCCTTCCTAAAGGCCTGAGTACAACCTTCTTGCAGCGATAAACTAGTCACCGAATCTCATATCCATCCACAGGGACCACCTCTACAATTAACTATCAATCAAAGAGTAAATTCTGCATAAATAGTTCTGAACGCATGAATTCTTCTGAGAAAGTTTGAATGCACATGATTCCTTGCAACTGGAATCGGGACAGTTTTGCGAAAATGCGCAGCCCTTCATTTTCAAACCGAATCCTCGCCAGCCTGCAGCAAGCAGGCGAGCATTTGACGTAAGAGTAGAGAGCTGCTGCCACGTGTTGCCTCAGGCGGGCGTCTGACGTAAGAGTAGAGAGCTGCTGCCACGTGTTGCCTCAGGCGGGCGTCTGACGTAAGAGTAGAGAGCTGCTGCGTGTTGCGTCAGGCGAACGTCTCGGGGTGCTGACCTATTCCCGGTGTCCTCTCACGCAACGCGAGGCAGGGAAGGCGCCTCTTTGCAGAGTCGGACACAATCGAGTTGGACTGTGCTCGAGTTTGAAACCAGTGGCTTCGTTTCTACGCAGGAAATGTTTGAAGGTAATTCTTGAATACGTAAAGAGGGAGTACAACCGTACCACCTTCTGTCATTTGCAGGGATGGCATTTGTCAACCGGGGGCAGTCCACTCGCCCGTTCCACCAAGCAGGCCACACACGGCGCATGCGTGCAAAGACAGAACAAGTATCAGTCTGAAGTGCCTGTAGCGGCCAAAATAGTTTCCCGGCCAAAACAGTTTCCGGAAGTCATCGCAGAGTTATCTGCTCGGGACGTGCTGAGAATTCAACTCTAAAAAGAGACGGCAGCCGCCACTCCGCCTGACTGACTTCGCACGCCCGGGGAGTTATGCTAAGATCCGGCCGTGTTAATATTTCTGAGTTTTGTGACAAACGTCTTGCTCGGCGGTACTGTACTCCATGCACCTTAACGGTCCGCGTGATTCGGGTGTAATCTTAAGCTAAACGACGTTTATAGGCGCTGCTGAAATGGTCGAAGTCGGAAACGTTTGGAACGTCGTTTAGCTTAAGATTACACCCGAATCACGCGGACCGTTAAGGTGCATGGAGTACAGTACCGCCGAGCAAGACGTTTGTCACAAAACGCAGATATATTAACGCGGCCGGATCTTAGCATAACTTCCCGGGCGTGCGAAGTCAGTCAACGGTCGCGTTTTATAAAACCAGACTAAAAATAGACTACAGGGAGGTGACTCCCATATTATTTCCGGCAGGGAAGACGGCTTTGCACGGGAAAAACTTTTGTGAACGCTACATTATGTGTTAAACTACACAAATGCACCAAAAACACAAAAACTCGTAAAGCAACTAATGCGTCGTTTGTTGGGATATATTCCATGCGAAGAACAGGTGCAGGAGCGGTAAATCGCATAAAGAGAGAGCCGAGCAGATAACTCTGCGATGACTTCCGGAAACTGTTTTGGCCGCTACAGTGCCTGTAGTGTTAACCACACAACGTCGGTGAATCCAAAGTCCACAGTAATAAAAATAGTACGAAAAGTACACACTTTTACTGCCTCCCCCACCCCTGTACGTACCTGCTTCCACTTCGTGTGCCTGACAAAGATGTTTTAGTCCAAAAGTTGCGCCTCCTGTTTGTGACCCCCCAGGGGCGGACGAGGGGGGGGGGGGGGGGGGTTCTGGGAGAAGAAAAAAAAACAACTTAACAGCACCAAAAAAAAAAATTCGGTGTGTGTGTGTGTGTGTGTGTGTGTGTGTGTGTGTGTGTGTGTGTGTGTTTCTGATCCCAAACTGGCAATGATCATCATCAGAATGCACCAGATAGCACCATTTTGCATCCAGGTTTTCACAATTGTCCGGGGGAGCATGTCCCCGGACCCCCCTAGCAAACTAGGCGCTTCGCGCCTCGGTTCAGCGCTTCGCGCCTTCTCAGCCTTACCCCCCTCTCCTAAAAAATGTTGGGAACCCCCCCCCCAAAAAAAAAAAAAAAAAAAAAAAAAAAAAAAAAAAAAAAACCTGATCCGCCCCAGTCCGCAACCACGTGCTGAGACGAATGCTCACGTCAGGAGCTTCTGACCTGTGCATCTGGTGGTGAAATGCAGACACTTTTCTTTCCGATGATGTGAAAAGCTTGAAAACTGGAGAAATAGTGAGAGATGAGCTACTGAAGACAGCTACCAATTGGTGTGGTTCTTGACAAACTTTTACAAATAGTTTCGGTAGTGTGTTTAAGTTAAAGCAAAGCAGTGCTGTCATCGCGGTGGCTGTATTGAGTGTGGTGTACTGTCGTGGCTGTATTGACTGTGGTGTACTGTCGTGGCTGTATTGAGTGTGGTGTACTGTCGTGGCTGTATTGAGTGTGGTGTACTGTCGTGGCTGTATTGAGTGTGGTGTACTGTCGTGGCTGTATTGAGTGTGGTGTACTGTCGTGGCTGTATTAAGTGTGGTGTACTGTCGTGGCTGTATTGAGTGTGGTGTACTGTCGTGGCTGTATTGAGTGTGGTGTACTGTCGTGGCTGTATTGAGTGTGGTGTACTGTCGTGGCTGTATTGAGTGTGGTGTGCTGTCGTGGCTGTATTGAGTGTGGTGTGCTGTCGTGGCTGTATTGAGTGTGGTGTACTGTCGTGGCTGTATTGAGTGTGGTGTACTGTCGTGGCTGTATTGAGTGTGGTGTACTGTCGTGGCTGTATTGAGTGTGGTGTACTGTCGTGGCTGTATTGAATGTGGTGTACTGTCGTGGCTGTATTGAGTGTGGTGTACTGTCGTGGCTGTATTGAGTGTGGTGTACTGTCGTGGCTGTATTGAGTGTGGTGTACTGTCGTGGCTGTATTGAGTGTGGTGTACTGTCGTGGCTGTATTGAGTGTGGTGTACTGTCGTGGCTGTATTGAGTGTGGTGTACTGTCGTGGCTGTATTGAGTGTGGTGTACTGTCGTGGCTGTATTGAGTGTGGTGTACTGTCGTGGCTGTATTGAGTGTGGTGTACTGTCGTGGCTGTATTGAGTGTGGTGTACTGTCGTGGCTGTATTGAGTGTGGTGTACTGTCGTGGCTGTATTGAGTGTGGTGTACTGTCGTGGCTGTATTGAGTGTGGTGTACTGTCGTGGCTGTATTGAGTGTGGTGTACTGTCGTGGCTGTATTGAGTGTGGTGTACTGTCGTGGCTGTATTGAGTGTGGTGTACTGTCGTGGCTGTATTGAGTGTGGTGTACTGTCGTGGCTGTATTGAGTGTGGTGTACTGTCGTGGCTGTATTGAGTGTGGTGTACTGTCGTGGCTGTATTGAGTGTGATGTACTGTCGTGGCTGTATTGAGTGTGGTGTACTGTCGTGGCTGTATTGAGTGTGGTGTACTGTCGCGGCTGACCTGCTGGACTGCAACCGATGCACAGTTGAAAAAATTCACGAAGTTTTGCTGTAAACAAATGGATGTAGGCTCCAGAATGCACCAGCATTTCAATACTGACACACCTAACCCATTTACTTGGCCGATATCCATTCTGCGAACCCGAGTCAGTAGTGACTCTGGCACAGTTCGCAATAAATGCGTAATAGACTTGACCCTTTGCATTACAGCATTTGTGTCAAAAATAGTTCGTTCTGATACTATTTTGTTCTCTCCACTTTTTACAGAAATCATTCAGATGTCAAAACTTGTTTCCATTTCAACACAAACATTTTATTTCATCGAATAAACGCTTATTTATCGCCTCAACAAAAGTAAGTTCTGAGTTTTGAGCGAAATAGTCTTAGAACTACTTGAACGGCGCATGTCAGGGAGCAGATCGGCATTCCCCACAAGCCTCTTGCGTGACCCTCATTTGAATATTTCGGACGAAATCCTTCCATCACATGATGTCAACTGTGCTAGAGACTGTTCGCCAGCAGGCGAAACTCCAGTGAACTAAAATGGCCGATATCTCGAAATGAGGCTACATGACGTCCGCCTCCATTTTCCCTTGTCATCGCATTAATGGCTGCGCTCGATTGTTCCGCCGGAATCTGCCGGCGGATGAGACGGTGCACCGGCGGATTATTTGTTGCGCTCGATTGCTTCAGGTCACGTGACCGGCGGATCACCCGGCGGACCGCCGGGTCCGCCGTCAGGTTTTCTGCGGCGAACGAAGATCCAAGATGGCGATGACCAGACTCGGGTTTATGTTTAGTGACGATTCGTTCTTCAATGCTACTGTCCCAACAACCACCTGGCTTGGACTGAAAAGAAGTAAGGTTTATTTTTAGTTATGTTGTTGTTTCTATGCAATTTTAACATAATAGGACTTGTAATTTTGTTGTGTGTTTAAAAAAAACACCAAATTGTCAATCTAAAATCAAAATCGTAGCAGACGACTAGGCCTACGTCAGTCACTGAACCGGTCAAAATGCCAATGGATCGAGTTGGTCCTCCAGAATCATCTTGAACGAAAGTATGCATCATGTTTAATTTTAGAGTGCAGACAGAACGTTCCAAGTTCCTTTTATGACATTGTTGAGGTAGTAATGTCAGGGAAAATATTTGTTTTATAACAGTGGCATGTTGAAAAGATTGATTATTTACCTTTTTGGGGTTTCAGAGCAAGATAGTGACTTCCAAACTTTTGTGGGGGAAGAGGCAAGCAAGCTTGGGTACGTGAATGTGACCAACCCCAACGTGAAGCAAATCCAGGAGGGAGGGTTTGAGCCGTCTGTCTGTAAAGATGGGCAACTGTATCGCTTCCAAGTTGAACAAGTTGAAGAAGTTCCAGAATCTTCTGCAGGGAGCCGTGAAGGTAATCTGACAATAACAACACCAACAACAACTTTCCCTGTTCAGTTTATGTTTTAAGTCCTTTTTGAGGGGTGGTTAAATTGAGACAATCAGCAAAATTTGTTCTTAGTTTAATAGTTATGAAATAGCAAATAATTATGTAAAACTTATTATCAACTTTTGGTAACGAATGCCCCATCTTTTTCTTCTGGATGCTAAACAGGGCCTTCAATGAGGTGTAGATTGTCCCAAAATTCTGTGTTTTATGATAACGAAAAACGAAGGTCTTCACAGGAATTGATCTAACCCCTTGATTGCCCATCAAAAGCACAATCAGACAATCGGACGCAAGCAAATCTAGTAGGCAATCAACACAAGCATCAAACACAAAGCAATGACCGCGCTGGTTTGTAAAGGTCAGAAATATATTAGTTTATTCTAGTCTCTATAGTAAATATGACGATTGTAAATTGTATTGGCAACAATGCATGTCTGTTTTAAAGTACCTGGACCCAGCGGAAACAAGCCTAGACCTAGTGGAAACAAGCCTGGACCTAGTGGAAAGAAGCCTGGACCCAGTGGAAACAAGCCTGGACCTAGTGGAAACAAGCCTGGACCCAGCGGAAACGAGCCTGGACCTAGTGGAAACAAGCCTGGACCTAGTGGAAACAAGCCTGGACCTAGTGGAAACAAGCCTGGACCCAGTGGAAACAAGCCTGGACCCAGTGGAAACAAGCCTAGACCTAGTGGAAACAAGCCTGGACCTAGTGGAAACAATTCTGGACCCAGCGAAAACAAGCCTGGACCCAGTGGAGACAAGCCTGGACCCTGTGGAAACAAGCCTGGACCCAGTGGAAACACGCCTAGACCCAGTGGAAACGAGCCTGGATCCAGTGGAGACAAGCCTAGACCCTGTGGAAACAAGCCTGGACCTAGTGGAAACGAGCCTGGACCCAATGCTGGACCCAGTGGAAACAAGCCTGGACCCAATGGAAACAAGTCTGGACTCAGTGGTAACGAGCCTGGACCCAGTGGAAACAAGCCTGGACCCAGTGGAAACAAGCCTGGACCCAGTGGAAACAAGCCTGGACTCAGTGGAAACAAGCCTGGACCCAGTGAAAACAAGCATGGACCTAGTGGAAACAAGCCTGGACCCAGCGGAAACGAGCCTGGACCCAGTGGAAACAAGCCTGGACCCAGTGGAAACAAGCCTGGACCCAGTGGAAACGAACCTGGACCCAGTGGAAAGGAGCCTGGATCCAGCGGAAACGAGTCTGGACCCAGTGGAAAGTCTGGACCCAGTGGAAACAAGCCTGGACCCAGTGGAAACAAGCCTGGACCCAGTGGAAACAAGCCTGGACCCAGTGGAAACAAGCCTGGACCCAGTGGAAACGAGCCTGGACCAAGTGGAAACAAGCCTGGACCCAGTGGAAACAAGCCTGGACCCAGTGGAAACGAGCCTGGACCCAGTGGAAACAAGCCTGGACCCAGTGGAAACAAGCCTGAACCCAGTGGAAACAAGCCTGGACCCAGTGGAAACAAGCTTGGACCCAGTGGAACAGGTTGGTACATTTATTTGTAAGTACTGTTTTGTAGGCCTGTAGTGCCAGGGTCCGCAGCCCACCCCCATCCTTCAGCTCTCACATGGACGGTTGTGAAACTGATTGCACGTTGTATTTAGTAAATTATGACACTCTGAAATTAGGAACAGATTGATATTGGGGTGAGCAGTTTCCATCTTGAAATTTGTACACTTTTTACCCCATGGGTGTCACTGTGAGTGTTATGGGTGTCTCTGTGGATTATATGCATGTTTTGTGTGTCTAATGAACTCCTATAGACAATGCATTCTCCTGTTAACTATTTTACTCTGCAGACACACACTCACATCATTCTTACACAACTAAGACAAGCACAAAGACTACACCACACCTTTGCCCTTGTCCTACATATTAACTGTATACATGTTACAGGCAACAAGTAGAGAGAGATGGAGAGGTCTGCCTGGACCCTTTGACCCTTCATTCACCTTTTGGCCTTGTCAGAGTAGATGTGCTGTTATCTCAGTCTTGTCTCTGTGTGGACCAAGTTGCTTGTATAAATCAGAGCTGGCAGCTTTGAGAAACTTCTATGTTTACTAGTCCTGTCATAATCACTGTGGGCAGCTTGTACTTAACTTTCAGTACATCCACACATAAGAATGCAAGTGCATGAGTCACCATAGAAAATCACCATCATGACCTCAGAAGTTTTATAAGGAAGTCTGGATTTAAGGATTGCATTCACTGCCAAAAAGCATGCTTGAAAGTTTTTATGAAAGATGTGATTATGACCAGATGTTGCATATGAGTCATATCAGACGAGTCCATGTTGATGTAGGGAAGTTGCTGCCCTCTGTGTGTGTGTGTGTGTGTGTGTGTGTGTGTGTGTGTGTGTGTGTGTGTGAGTGTGTGTGTCTCTCTCTCTCTCTCTCTCTCTCTCTCTCTCTGTCTCTCTCTCTCTCTCTCTCTCTCCTCCCTCTCCCTTCCTCCCTCCCTCCCTCCCTCCCTCCCTTTCTTACACCCAACCCCCCAGTAAAGCAACAGATAATTTCTGTTGTCTTGAGTGACAATAAAAGTAACTGGTAGCTTGTATCAATCATTATGCAATCATGTTTGTAGGGTTTCGGCTCTATGTTAGGAGGATGAATAGACAAAGCTTGTGCCTAGAGTACACAAGAATGATTAACATATTTAGATTTGCTGATGTACTGAAGGTGAGCTTGTCTCAATAGGATTGCAAAGATATTGATTTGTTGAAGTAGTTTAACATTTCAGACATTTGCCTCTTAATGATTGCAGTATCATATTTAGTTGCTGATGTTTCAATAAGGGTCAGTGTCTCCTGACATCCTCAGACCTATAAAAGGAAAGGCTTGGCATTTAGCTTGGAAAGTAGTTGACATTTCATTGACATGTGATATTGATTGCTTAAAGTTGCTCTGCCGTTTTGGCTCAGACATGCTGATTAAGGAAAGTCATTAACCCTTGGAGTGCCACAGTACCCAAATTTGACTGTGACAACAGTGTGTGTGTGTGTGTGTGTGTGTGTGTGTGTGTGTGTGTGTGTGTGTGTGTGTGTGTGTGTGTTTGTGTGTGTTGCCTCAGTCCAAATTTTCACCCACTTGACAGTACCTTCACTAATCTCAATCTCTATTTGTCCTATCAACTAGTGAGAGCACAGCACACATCAGAGCTGGTCTGCCATCCATGCCAGTGCACTTAGAGTGTGCTTTTTTGTGTTTGTTATCACAGCACTTTGAGTGTATTCTTTCAGATAGATTGTTTTAAAAAGTATGTATTCTTTATTGTCTGCAACTTGTATGGTGTTTGGTTTGTGTGGCTGTGTGAGTGTGTATGGTTTTGTTTGTATGTGCTTGTGTGTCTCGTGTTTTTCATACTCACTGCTCTCATGGTAGGCCTACTTGTTGTAACATTAATTTTTTTCCACTTCAGGAGCACCACGAGGAGGACGTTTTCCTGTACATTGCCTGCAGTGACGAGAGTGTGTATGGAGCCTATGTACATTGCCTGCAGTGACGAGAGTGTGTATGGAGCCTATGTACATTGCCTACAGTGACGAGAGTGTGTATGGAGCCTATGTACATTGCCTACAGTGACGAGAGTGTGTATGGAGCCTATGTACATTGCCTGCAGTGACGAGAGTGTGTATGGAGCCTATGTACATTGCCTGCAGTGACGAGAGTGTGTATGGAGCCTATGTACATTGCCTGCAGTGACGAGAGTGTGTATGGAGCCTATGTACATTGCCTGCAGTGACGAGAGTGTGTATGGAGCCTATGTACATTGCCTGCAGTGACGAGAGTGTGTATGGAGCCTATGTACATTGCCTGCAGTGACGAGAGTGTGTATGGAGCCTATGTACATTGCCTGCAGTGACGAGAGTGTGTATGGAGCCTATGTACATTGCCTACAGTGACGAGAGTGTGTATGGAGCCTATGTACATTGCCTACAGTGACGAGAGTGTGTATGGAGCCTAAAATCTCATCGTCAGCCAAGTGGGACAGTCCATAGAGTTTAGGCACTCTAGTTCTTGCTGTGGAAGTTGCAGTCAAGAGGAGAAAATGTTCTCTTCCACACATCAGCCCTTCACTGTACTTTGGAGGCTTTGGAGCAGCCTGACTCGGCTGCAAGATGCCAAGGTGTTTTGGAGATTATTTTAAAACTGTATCTTTAATCACTTCTAATGTTTCCTCTGTTCTTACTTTTGTTCCCCTCCAGTAAGCCTGTTCAAGGAAGATTCCCTTGCAGTCGTTGGCCAACACAGAGTGTGCCTTTCCAAGTAGTCTTCATGGGTATTTTTGGGCTTGTCTTTTGTACAAGTTGTTTTCCATCTTCAGCATTTTGCCTATGAAAGTAGACCTGTGCATGCTTGGTTGTACCAGCTGTTTAGAAAGCCGCCATCCTTGTTCGTAGATGTTGCTTTGGTGTCGCTCCATCAGCAAATAGTTGGAAAGTCTCTCTTCCTGAGCTTGCACTCGTTCCTTGATGTAACACTCAGCACTGGTAGATTGTCCATTTTGGGGTCCCACATAATGTTTAATGTATGATGCAACATTTTTTCTTCCCAATAATGTTCACTCCCATGCCCGCAAGTGATGAATGCACTGTACTTTGTGTCTTGTTTCTCCATGGTTTTCTTGAAACATTTCATTTCATGTGGTTATCCCGTCGGGCAATTCTGTGCCGTCTTGTGGGATACGGGGTGTAAAATATTTGTGAGAGAGTAGATGATGATGAATGACCATTTTATGTGCTGTGTAATCAATCAATAAAGATATGATTTTCCTTGTGCTGTTTGTCATAATTTCTTGGTGTCTGAAGTTTTAGGCACCATAGTCACAGAATGGCTTGGGTGCTAGATCTTCAAGGGGGTTTGCATCGCAGGCAAGCTGTGATGTGTGATTGGACCCACATCCTATAAACTGTGTATAAAAAGTAGGTCTCAGTGACCAGATGCCCCCTGGTAGCTTCTATGGCTACATGAGGCCGCCCCTGGCTGAGCTACTGGAGTGGGCCCCTGGCTGAGCTACTGAAGTAGGCCCCTGGCTGAGCTACTGGAGCAGGCCCTGGCTGAGCTGCTGGAGCAGGCCTGGGCAGTCCAGTGGCCACACCTTTCAGCAGGGAATCTTGTGGTTTGAGGTAATTTTTCTCTGAAACTGCCTACATACAACCAAAATACGCGAGCCAGAGCTGTTACCTTGGATCAACACCATGCTAGTATTGAATGACATTCGAACCAACCTTATGATGAAGCTGTTCTCATTCTAGATACTATCATACAGATACCAATGATGATTCATGATCATGCCATTTAGGTGTCACTGCACCAAAGATCGTATATACACTAAGATAACCCACTCCGATACTTTGAGCGAGGTTTCTTTGAGAGTTACCTCCCCCGATGGGAATGCTACTTCTGAGCGCTGTGTTGACAACATTGCATGTGTGCGTGCGTGTGGTGTGTGAAAGGAATAAAGTTTGGTGTGAATTATAATGTACAAGGTATGTATAGGTTTTCTGGATGTTTGTTGAAACCATGCATGTTTATTTTATTACTCTTTTGCGTTCAGACGGTAAATTTCTGTATATGTAGCAGGGCTCTCTCTCTCTCTCTCTCTCTCTCTCTCTCTCTCTCTCTCTCTCTCTCTCTCTCTCTCTCCGTCTTCCACCCTTATCTGTTTACCATTGTCTTCCTGTCTGGACCTGACCCTAACTTATGTCTCTCAGCATCGTTGTTTTCTCACACGCTGTCATGGCTCCACTCTACCGCTGGGCCAAGTACGGTTATTGTTTTTTCCCGACACTGTTGACCCCATATGCCCACTCTAATGGACGGAGGGAGAGAGAATGCCAGAACCCAATAATAGAGACGATAATACAGACGACAGTCTAGGGATGGAGAGGGATAGGGAGAGTGGCGATGCATGCGATGGGAGAGAGACGACAACGGTAGTACACAATAACCTCAAACCTAACCATAAACCAAGAAGACAGCACATTTCCTCATCATGATCATCGCTACCGCTGTCTAGTAACTCTTCCAAACAACCCAATTGTGCCGCCATGTTGATCAGCCGAAAGCGCTCGATTGGCACAAAAGCTGTCGATTCGCCGGTCACATGACGGCGGACCGACGGTCACGTGACGTGGCGGCTGACCGCCGCAGGCGGATTCCGGCGGTTCAATCGAGCGCAGCCAGTAAGACCACAAACTTGACATCACCAGGGTTGTTTTATCGAGTTCACGAACATGATTGTCAGTTACGTAAGACATAAATCTTGAACCGACATCCGCATTGCGAAGGTCAGACAGAAAGAGGACGAGTAATTTCAGTCCAGGTGACATTGATGACTTTCAAACTGTAAAAAAAGCGGTGGTGGTGGTGAGAAGTAGGTTTCGGCGGGGTGGGACAAAGGGAGGGGGAGGGGGAGGGGGTGGGAGGGCAGATGTATGAACGTAAAGTGAGACCGACTTGCGCAATACGCAGACATGACGACTGTAAATGCCAAGGATCCGCAACAACATCCTTCCCCCAGACAAACTTTACTGCCTGTCTCAGCCAGAATTCTCTGTCGGGACTTTACTGCCTGTCTCAGCCAGAATTCTCTGTCGGGACTTTACTGCCTGTCTCAGCCAGAATTCTCTGTCGGGACTTTACTGCCTGTCTCAGCCAGAATTCTCTGTCGGGACTTCAGTGCCTGTTTCAGCCAGAATTCTCTGTCGGGACTTTACTGCCTGTTTCAGCCAGAATTCTCTGTCGGGACTTTACTGCCTGTCTCAGCCAAAATTCTCTGTCGGGACTTCAGTGCCTGTTTCAGCCAGAATTCTCTGTCGGGACTTTACTGCCTGCCTCAGCCAAAATTCTCTGTCGGGACTTCAGTGCCTGTCACAATGTACACACGAAAAACGCAAATGTGTTCGCGGTCCTCTGAAGCCGCAATGTATCTGTCTTGCACGCTTGACTTCAAGCCCACCTCTGTTGCCTTGTCCATGTTGGTATTACTCACTCGCTACATGCAGTTTTATGTATCTGTCTTGCATGCTTCACTTCAAGTCCACCTCTGTTGCCTGTGCCCATGTTGGTATTACTCACTCGCTACATGCAGTTTTATGTATCTGTCTTGCATGCTTCACTTCAAGCCCACCTCTGTTGCCTGTGTCCATGTTGGTATTACTCACTCGCTACATGCAGTTTTATGTATCTGTCTTGCATGCTTCACTTCAAGTCTGCCTCTGTTGCCTGTGCCCATGTTGGTATTACTCACTCGCTACATGCAGTTTTATGTATCTGTCTTGCATGCTTCACTTCAAGCCCACCTCTGTTGCCTGTGCCCATGTTGGTATTACTCACTCGCTACATGCAGTTTTATGTATCTGTCTTGCATGCTTCACTTCAAGCCCACCTCTGTTGCCTGTGCCCATGTTGGTATTACTCACTCGCTACATGCAGTTTTATGTATCTGTCTTGCATGCTTCACTTCAAGCCCACCTCTGTTGCCTGTGTCCATGTTGGTAATACTCACTCGCTACATGCAGTTTTATGTATCTGTTTTTGTCGCGTATTAATTACTCTAATTAGGGAGACTCACCCTCGAGGGACGATGTAATCGCCCAAGGGGGGAGAGAAAATTAGAATAATAGGGTTTACAAACTAAACCCGACCATCACTCCTTGGGGGGACACCACAAACAAGCAAACAATGTTTAAACAAACAAGTGAAAAAAGGACCACTGAATCAGAAATATGAATGCAACAATGTTTAATCACAAAAGGGCCCACTCTTGCTGCACTTGAACCGCAAAAGTGAGCACACAAGAATGCAATCAACAAAGTGAAAAATAAAACAAAACAATGTCAGCAAAGGAATGCAAGATGGCGCTGCACTTCCGTTGTCGACAAAGTCAAGGAAAAACTCCAAAAACAACAAGCAAAAATAGGCCACGCTAAGCAGGGTGGTACACGACTTTAAGCGTGGTCAAAACTAAGCACATATAAACACCATCTACGTTGCCGGCAACGGAAATGCTAACAACGTATCTATAAAAATAACACTTTCCCCACGTTCCGCCACAGGAACACCAGAACCTAGAATTTATTCAGAAATTCTCTCCAAAGTTCACCCTTCCAACCACTCGTTCTGTTACTCGCACACAGAACTACCCAAATCTCACAAAGAGAAAATTACACAATACACTTCTATACCTGGAGAAAATAATACTCGTCCCCTGGAGGACACTTAACATGAAAGTTAAGTTAAATTATTCTCCAACCCCCAAACAAAGAAACAAATAGAATTACAAATCCTATAAAAAGACTTCCCCACTTTCTCTCAGTGCAGACGTCAGCTTCCGCTGCAACGTCACACAAGCCAAACAATAACAGTTCAGAGTTCAGTCCAACGCGCTTCCCCTTTTCTCCCCCTCTCATTAGCATATCCAGACCCCCCTGGCAAACATGAATGAGATTCACAAAGATGGCGGAGAAAGCGTGAAATTTCTTACCGTGAACGAAGTCCAGGGGTGTAATTCATGAACTTGGACTTTCAGCGTGGTCTAAGACTAGTCTCGGACCACTGTCGTAGTCTACAATTCATGAACTTGGACTGTCGTAGTCTACAATTCATAAACGTGGACTTTGTTCAGTCGGCAGACTGAACTGCGGACTACGGTGGTCCAAGGATTTGTTAGACTACACACCAAAGTCCAAGACCAGCGCGAAATTAAATGGCCGACCTGTTCACGGTTCGCAAATAATAAGCTGTATTTTGGGACACTGGAAACCCATCCAAAGAAAGTATAAGCCATGAACAGCATTAAATTATGAAAGCTGTATGTTGATTGCATCAATAGGTCGTGAAAACGCTTACATTTTACAATTGGAAATGCAGGTCGCCGAGCTTCGCGCACTGCTATTTATAGCTGAAGCGCGGGCCGCTGCGACACCAGTAAACATTGTCCTCGAACCTGCCTGCTGCTGTTGACATTGGGTACAATGCTAGTGTTGTCTGATGCTATGAAAACGATACATTAAAATTGCATCTGTGTTATGAAAGCACTGCTCAGATTAAATTGCTTTATTTTTGGTAACTGAGAAAATGTGTGACGATCGCCAGGGTTTCACGAGTTTGGTGGGGAAAGTGAGTTGAGGCTGATCGAGTGTGTGTGTGTGCGTGTGTGTGTCAGTGTCACTGTGTGTGTATATTTATCCTCATCAAGACAGATTATTGTTCCACCCCTTCCTTACTGAATTTCAATGGTTCTCACTTGGAAATCCTGCCATATTGTAAAACTTGATCTTCTGCTCGTTTGCCTCTTGCTGATGAACTTAATAAACGGTGACACACACACACACACACACACACACACACACACACACACACACACACACACACACACACACACACACTCGAGCCAGCCTCACTCAGCTCGCACTTCATTTGTCACCTCCTCCCACGCTGTCCGTCTTCTTTTGTTTGCTTGGGCTGTGTGTATGCTGCTGTTAATGTATCCGTATCTTGCTGACACCGCTTTTATGATAGCTACCGATTCTCGCTCCGTGAAATCGGGGCTTTTCTTCGAGGTTTTGCTACCGATCGTGGCCGTCATTTTTGACGGGAAGTTTAAAGCGGTACGCTATGCGCTTGCGCACTGGGCGGAATCCCCGGGAAATCCACATCATTCTAAAAATAATCCATGGACTAGGTCAATCAGTCCCAGCCTTTCAAGTCAACACCCAGTCTGGGTTCGTGAATCATAGACTCGCTGAGTCCAGGACTAGTCCCAGGCTACGCGGTGGTCTAGGACTAGTCCTGGACTCACAAGTCCAAGACCAGTGCTCGCGAAAGTCCAAGTTCATGAATTACACCCCAGAAAACACACATCCAGAACACAACCTCTAAATCACAACTCACGACCCTACCCACAACTTCTCTCACTCACAGAAGCATCCAGTCCTCTAGCCTAGTGCTAGGACCAGTTTCTAGGAGCAGCGATACTCCGTAGACGAACGTAGGTAGTGCAGGTTGAGAGCACGCTCAGGCGCGTCTCCGTCGTAGTTGGCGGGCAGGTACACAGGTCCCTCTCTCCCGCGTCGAGGTTTCCGACAGGCAGCTTCCAGGGCTCCAAATCGGTCGGCAGTCGGACCGCAAGTCCGGACTCAGTAGGATTCTCCTCTCAGTCAGAACAGGTGTGAGTCGCTTTGTCCTGACTAGCGAACCAACTTGCATCTCACAACTTTCCGTTGCTCACCCTAGCAACCAAGGCTGCACGGTCTCGCTGCGGTGGCAGACGAGCGTGCTAGCATTGTCTTTCCTACTTCCACAGAAACGCTCCGTGACTCGGATTGAGCTACAATCCGGCAGTCTAGAGAGACAGGAGTTTCCCCCTTCTCCGGGACACTAGACTAAACAACGCACACAGCGTTCGGAAGGCGACTGATACCACAATCTTCCAACCAGTCCAAACTGGGACGACAATGCATCACTTCCACATGAGCATATACAACGCCCGTCCCTAGGCGTCTTCGCTAAACCTATCAGGCTCCTGTAGCCAGGAATAGACGAAGTAGTAGTTGCAGAGAACTACCCGGAGAGGCACTTGAACAAGAACGTAGAGACGACGAAGGCACGTGTACGCGCGGGTACACGAATTTTGTGGCCTGAAAAGACAAAACCCCGCCTAATAAGAACCCTGTATTTTCCCCATAATTCGCACAGAATTTTCACTCAACGAGAAAGATACAGTTTCAACCCAATTGACTTAACAGAGCATTCCCCACTGTAGCGTTAAGTTTTTCCACGCTCAACGAGAGCGTCTGTTAACCCATCCCCGTCCACGGATAGAATTAACAATTTCACAACTCACAAACTAAAGATTAATTCACTTCCCACACAGCAATTGAATTAAACATTAGAGGTTCAATTTAGACGACATAAAATTAAGGAATTTCCCTTTTCCCTTTCACACTGCCTTGCAAATTTCCACGTGGCGATACCCTTTCCCGCCACATGCTTCTAACGACATTTTCCAAAGAGAAAATTCTCACAAATCATACACATACCTCAAATGCGACCGCAGGCCGTGAATTCCACTCTCTCTAGTTTTCGTCAATGTCACTCTCCCCTTCTCGTGACTGACCAGCATGGCCCTCACCGAGAAGTACAGCAAAGTTTAGAAGCTTCGCGCGCACCACTCTTGTGGCAAAGGACAGCAGAGCTCATGCTTGCTGCATCCTTCTTTCGTCCAGTTGACGGGTTTACTGAATCTCCCCACACTCGGTCAGATTCGAAGGAAACGATGACACGTAATTACGTCCTCCAATCATCACTCTTAATTTCCGAATCCAGGGACTCTCTGGCGGGTCAGGTGTGGACCCCGTATCACATTCCTGTAACCCCCTCGCCCCCCTCAGTAACCCACCACGTGGTACGTTATCCCGCCCATCGCTATCTATTCTTAGCGATGTGACAATCACGGTTCGAGTCACTATAGCCTAAGTGCATGCTCCTACACCTTAAGCTCATCCTCAATTCTCACCCTGTCGCGATTCCGCGACAGTCTTGCATGCTTCACTTCAAGCCCACCTCTGTTGCCTGTGTCCATGTTGGTATTACTCACTCGCTACATGCAGTTTTATGTATCTGTCTTGCATGCTTCACTTCAAGCCCACCTCTGTTGCCTGTGCCCATGTTGGTATTACTCACTCGCTACATGCAGTTTTATGTATCTGTCTTGCATGCTTCACTTCAAGTCCGCCTCTGTTGCCTGTGTCCATGTTGGTATTACTCACTCGCTACATGCAGTTTTATGTATCTGTCTTGCATGCTTCACTTCAAGTCCACCTCTGTTGCCTGTGCCCATGTTGGTATTACTCACTCGCTACATGCAGTTTTATGTATCTGTCTTGCATGCTTGACTTCAAGTCTGCCTCTGTTGCCTGTGTCCATGTTGGTATTACTCACTCGCTACATGCAGTTTTATGTATCTGTCTTGCATGCTTCACTTCAAGTCCACCTCTGTTGCCTGTGCCCATGTTGGTATTACTCACTCGCTACATGCAGTTTTATGTATCTGTCTTGCATGCTTGACTTCAAGCCCACCTCTGTTGCCTGTGCCCATGTTGGTATTACTCACTCGCTACATGCAGTTTTATGTATCTGTCTTACATGCTTGACTTCAAGCCCACCTCTGTTGCCTGTGCCCATGTTGGTATTACTCACTCGCTACATGCAGTTTTATGTATCTGTCTTGCATGCTTGACTTCAAGCCCACCTCTGTTGCCTGTGCCCATGTTGGTATTACTCACTCGCTACATGCAGTTTTATGTATCTGTCTTGCATGCTTCACTTCAAGTCTGCCTCTGTTGCCTGTGTCCATGTTGGTATTACTCACTCGCTACATGCAGTTTTAGCGCTGTTTCGTGCTCCTAGAGGGAGAAGTGACAAAGAAAGGGATTTTAAAAGTTACAAAATATTACACACACATACACATACACGTACACGTTCACGTACACGTACACGTTCACGTACACACACATACACATACACGTACACGTACACACACACATACACGTACACGTTCACGTACACACACACATACACGTGCACGTTCACGTACACACACACACACACATACACACACGCACACACACGTACAGGTACACACATACACACACATACAAATACATACAAATACACACACATACAAATACACACACATACAAATACACACGCGTACACGTTCACGTACACACACACGAACACGTACAGAAACACACACGTACACACACACACGTACACGTACATACACACAGGTACACACATACACACTCACACGTACACACACACGTACACGTAAACGTACATACACACACATATACACACACACAAAAGAATGGTGCGTGACGTATTGCGTCATTACGTAGCGCGAGCGATTTATCAGTCACACCGTGACCTGGTGTTCGATCAAACCTCCTCATGCTTGGCTCCCTTGACCAACAGGAACCTGCCTTTTGTCTTCTACTGTTGAGGATAAAGTCCATATCACACTTTCTCTACTATCGACCTCTCCCGATTCGCCTCATCACTTTCTGTGTACACGCCCCTGGAGGGTTTGCTGGAGGGTCGTTACTCTGAATGCACTGCCAGCCGCGTGTTTTGAAGTTTTCATTTTCACAATGACGAACGATTGCTGTGTGAATGGCTGTTCCCACAGTAGTTAACGAACGAATGTTGTGTCCTACCATAGGATTCCAACAGTGATTACTAACAAGGGGTCACAAATTCGCGAATTGACAGCAAAAAGAAGACGACTTTGGATCAAACAGATCAACAGAAAGGAGGTGACAGACAAGACAGTTCGCACTTGGACACGCGTTTGTTCTAGACACTTCATCAAGGGTAAGTTTCTTTTCATGAAATCACTTATGGTGAACTTGGTCTAACATAGTTGTGGAATGTAAAAACAACATGAAACAATGCTGGCCCTCTGAGTACTGCTGGAGAAGCAAGGACTTCTTGGGTCATGGACGTTTCGCCCCATTTGCCAGTTCGCCCCAACCTCTTCGCCCCACATTCTTGCCGGTTCGCCCCACTATCCAAACCTCTTCGCCCCACTATCTAAACCGCTTCGCCCCACATTCGGAACGTCGTTTAGCTTAAGATTGCACCCGAATCACGCAGACCGTTAAGGTGCATGGAGTACAGTACCGCCGAGCAAGACGTTTGTCACAAAACGCAGATACATTAATGAGGCCGGATCTTAGCATAACTCCCCGGGCGTGCGAAGTCAGTCAGGCGGAGTGGCGGCTGCGGTCTGAATGTCGCAATTGGGGCGAATCGTCCAGCACCGACAACAACAACAAAATACCGGGAAAATCAATTCGCACAACAAAAACTAATGATTGGAATTGACATTTTCATGGTTTTCGTAGGTGTTTTCCGGTGTTTTCCGGCATTTACTCGAGTTTGGATTGTGGGGCGAAGCGGTTTAGATAGTGGGGCGAAGAGGTTTGGATAGTGGGGCGAACCGGCAAGAATGTGGGGCGAAGAGGTTGGGGCGAACTGGCAAATGGGGCGAAACGTCCAGCACCCAAGAAGTCAGTCATTTTAGCCAAACAACACGGTCAGTTTATTTTACTTAGGCCTACATGTAGGTGTAGGGCTATGTCAATTTTTTGACTGTGCACATAGTTGAGCATGGGCACTAGGTTACTTTACATTTTTAATACAATTGGGGTGGGATGGGGTACGTGGGGATCTGAACTTGAATCAACAAAGCACACTCTAGAGCAGTAGGGGGTAAAGGTGTTAAAAGTTGTTTGGTTTTCTAACTGCACAGAAAATGCTTTGTTGCTTAGTGTTTGTTTGTCAGATATTTGTGAATTGTTTAAATATTTTCCAATTACATGGATCTGTTTCAGGCAAACCATCTGAACTGCACCAAGAAGACAACCCAGACTGGATCCCAACACTTCACTTGGGCTACACAGTCAAACCGTCAAGTTTCAACAGGTAAGAACAATCTATCACAGTGACCAATGACAGCGACCAGTATTATAATGATGATCACTAAGTCATGATCTAACTACAACACACACACACAAAAAGAATAGTTTGTTTACAAGTACATGGTAGTGCCTAAGTGGTCATAACAATCTAGCATTAAGCAAGGTACCAGATTAAATTTTATTTTTAAAAAATGGGGGCATGCTTGCACCAATATCCATAGGTTCTGCTTAGCAGCTGTTACTGAGTAGTAGGTGCTTTTGCTTTTGTTGTATTCTATTTGGTTTTAAAATTGTGTGTTCATGTTTACAGGTATGACAGAAGACAAAACCGCAAGCAGAATCATGGGCAAGGCACTTTTCCTGAAGGACTGAATGAGGCAGAATTGGCAGAGACTGATGGGGATGGACACGCAGAAACCATGGATTCAGAGTCAGACACACAGACTGCCACCATGGATTCAGACACACAGACTGACATCACCATGGACTACATGCAGGCAATGGAGGCAGACATCCAGAAGTTGAGGACTGAGAAGATCATGCTGCAGCAGAAAGTGGACAGACAAAGTGTCACATTTTCAGAGAAGTTTTTCGAGAGAGAGGATGGAAGTTCTGATGATGACAAAGTTAGATACTATACAGAGGGGAAAAGCTTTACATCGTCCGACCAGTCAACAATTTTATACGGATCTAGTCCTCCCACAGCTGATATTTTATCAACATAACGAAGTCTTGATAACTTATCAAGACTGTCAATGTACTTTTCTTTCTGTTTCACTGCTGGTATTGACATTTTCTCGCTGGAAAAGCACCATCAACAACACGATCACAACCACGCTCAACTCTGCTGTGCACTCGGAAACCCTCCAGCACAATTTGTGTGTACCACATGACACGCAAATCAGGCCGCGAAAGTACGCAATCGGGAGAGGTCGATGGCCTTGCTTCGCGAACGAAGATGAGTCGATGCTGCTGTCCACGTCCACCGCAGACACGTTGGTGGCTGTAGAGGCCGATGCGGGACCGGCAAGCCCGACCACAGCGGCCGCAGGGGAAGATCCGGCCAGGGTCTAGCACGACGCCCACTCGGTTTTTCCTCTTCTGGTGGACGTGAACGTGTCGTTTGAGCCTGCGCAGTGGAGTTTTAAGGTGAAGTTCTGTGTGCGCAGTACCGGTGTTGTAGGATATTTCGGAACCATTCCCATTTATCCCGCACCTGGCGGCAGGATATTTGGGAACCACCAGGATATTTCGGAACCACCTTCTAGATGCTTTCGTATGATTTTCTGAGTTTCTAGAATGTTTCAACTCAGAATTTACATTTTGT
>JAWQFJ010003051.1:66806-69705 GCA_034096865.1 Theodoxus fluviatilis
GCCCAATGCTTCTAACGCACCACTGGGCATTAAAAACGTTTGTATGTATGTGAGGCATTTATAACGACCCTGTCAATAAACCCCGTGGTTCGTATTTTTGCACTGTAGAATTGTGAGAAAAATGGATGATAAGCAGGGAACTTGTTGGTATTTGCATACGGATTCTAACGCATCACGTCAATATTCTTTTCGAAAGTGATCGCATTTTGGCGCCTGCCTGGTAGCGGTTCCAACAGATATCGAAGCGTTTTTGCTGAAGTAGGAAAGAGTACTCGGTTTTGACTCGTGTCATTACGCTGAAATGGTCTCGTTGTCCCAACATTTCCGGTCAGGGCTTGATTAAAGCGATCATATTTTTTGTGACACTGAGACCAGACCATCAAACAGTAGCCCTAGGCTCTTGAATCAATTCGTCGTACGAGATCGTACATTGACTGGCAAATGTAACAACAGTGCCGCGTGATTGTGTCCGACATTCAGTTAGTTTGCTGGGCGATTCCCAGGCTTTTAAACCAAGCAAAGGCAACGATCTAGATGGTACATAGACTTTACCGGTTTCACACTTATGAAATGAATTTTGACGCTCTTGAAGAAAGACAGACGGGTAGTAATCGGGGGCGTTTTTTTGCGTCTGCTGGTAGACGTTCATAATACAAAGAAGCCACTGGTGTTGTGGGGACGGAGGAAAAGAGGGTTGACTTCGATTAGGCTCTTTACATCTATGTGACTATCGAGGGAGGTGGGCGGCCGAGTGTAACGAAATCCATTATCCTGCAAAATGCTACGTGCACATGACGTAACGTTATTAAGGACGCTCAAACATTACGCAAGGTCGCCAGGGCATGACCGGCATATTGTGGAGGGGCGCTCTGGAGTGGTACGAACCGTAAAAAAACACTTTCGCGGCAAGCCGCGGACGCGAAATTTTGAGACATTCAAGTCGGACCTAACTGCCAGTTTAGTTTGCAAACATCGCAGGAAATCCGTCCAGTAGTTTTTGAGATATAGGCCGTGGAGACGGGACAGACAGACACACACACACACACACACAGACAGATAAAAACCGCTGGCGCTGAACCTCCAGGTTTTGGCACACACAAAAAATTGGGTTCAAACCCGCAATCTCTTGAGAAAAGAGGGGGGGGAAAACACACACAAAAACACAAAAAACAGGTCGGGTTCGAAAAAAGTTTCAGCGCGGATTCGAATCCGTTCACGCATGACCTAACGTTACAATTGTCCAGCGCTTTACCATCTGAGCCATTCATTTGGCAACTGACGTTACTACGTGTTTGTAAAGGAATTATAACGTTCTTTTCTGTAAACTCCCTCGCTTCATATTTTGCACTGTAAATTGTATAAAAATGGATGATAGTTCATGAAATTTGAGTGGTCTTGTACATTTTAGGATACTTAAGGTCTATTTCTGCCAAGTTTATTATCGATTCACTGCCATTAGGCCAAGCCAACAGACTACCAGTACCAAGTTGTTGCGCTTAAGTCAGGACAGACAGAACGAACGAACGAACTTTATTTTACAAGGGTAGTGAATTAGGCAGTATTGCCTTTCTTACTTACATTCAGCCCTTGAGGCAAAATATTCAAATGTGGTAAGAGAGAGAGAGAGAGAGAGAGAGAGAGAGAGAGAGAGAGAGAGAGAGATACAGAGAGAGACAGAGAGAGAGACAGAGACAGAGAGAGAGAGACAGAGAGAGAGGGTGGGAGGGGAGCTGGGAAAAGGGGAGGAAGGGAAGAGAGAATGAGAGTAAGATGGTGGTGGGAGAGAGAGAGAGAGAGAGAGAGAGAGAGAGAGAGAGAGAGTGAGAGAGAGAGGGAGAGAGAGAGAGAGAGAGAGAGAGAGAGAGAGAGACACAGAGAGAGACACAGAGAGAGACAGAGAGAGACAGAGAGAGACAGAGAGAGAGAGTGAGAGAGAGAGAGGGGGGGGAAGCTGGGAAAAGGGGAGGAAGGGAAGAGAGAATGAGAGTAAGAGGGTGGGTGGGAGAGAGAGAGAGAGAGAGAGAGAGAGAGAGGAGATGAGAGAGAGAGAGAGAGAGAGAGAGAGAGAGGCAGATGAGACAGAGAGAGAGAGAGAGAGGAGAGAGAGACGAGGAGAAGAGAGAGAGAGAGGAGGGAGTGGGAGAAAGCTGGGAAAGGGGAGGAGGGAAGAGAGAATGAGAGTAAGAGGGTGGGTGGGAGAGAGAGAGTGAGAGAGAGAGAGAAGAGAGAGAGAGAGAGAGAGAGAGAGAGGAGAGAGGGAGAGAGAGACAGAGAGAGAGAGAGAGAGAGAGAGGAGAGAGAGAGAGAGAGAGAGAGAGAGAGAGAGAGGAAATTGCAAGCCGCCGAATGTTGCAGATTTCTACTCTTGCTAGCGTCGACAGACTCGCGGAAACGGAAAAGATACTCTGTTTGACTCGATTTCGATTCGACTAAGCATTTCCGTCCGCTATTCCGTCAATTGACCTTTGAGTGAGGCAGTTTTTGAGATATATATCAGCTTCTAAGTGGGACTGAATTTCAGATCGTACATGCAAATGACGTCATGCTATTAATGACGTCAAATTTGGCTTTGCCGTCAAATGTCATTTCAATAATTTTTAGACCGGTAATTTCGAGAATACGACCTTAGAAAACCACTTTCTCTTCAAGCCTCGATTCTGAAAATTTGATACATTCAATCGGACCTAACTTCCACCAGTGTGCAAATGTCAAGGAATCCGTCCAGTGTTTTGGAGAAATGAGCCGTGAAGTCGGGACAGACAGACAGACAGACACACAGAAAATCCTTCTTCTCCTTCCTCTTCTCCATGTTCTCTAATTATTCATTCTCGCATGGATTCTATATAGGACCCACGCTCCGGAACTCTACTTGCAAATGACGTCACGTTGTTAATGACGT
>JAWQFJ010003052.1:0-32500 GCA_034096865.1 Theodoxus fluviatilis
ACATCACCATCTCTGTGAAGTACTCCACATTTCAACACCCACAGTCACCAACTCTGAAAGTATTCACATGTTCAACCACCAGCATCACCATTCGGAGAAGTACTCATACACAACATACCTTTTGGATGAGCTGCTTTTCTGAGATCGGCCTGCTTCTGCTGCACATGCTTGGGAAGAGCAGCCGCAGCCAGCTCTCCGCAGCCTTCTCGTTCAGCGCGAGTGGCTGATGCCACTGCCATGTGCACATGGCGACTGCTCATACCCATCGACTGCAGCAAGGAAACGAGTCCCGCACAGTCGTCATCCATCTCTCCCGCTTTTCTCCTTGTCAGCCCTGTTTTTCCTGGCTGCTCCAGTGAATAAGCAGATCGCAGCTTTTGGAAACCTCTATGAACCACCTGTAGTATACAAAGAAAAAACGTCCTTCCCTTCTGTAACTGCAACACAACATCAGATACCACATTCATCACACCATACTCTCTCTCCTCTCTCTCTCTCTCTCTCATCATCTCCGTCCATAGTCGTCTCTCCCGACTTCAGAGCCTCCATTCTCTCTCCTCAGAATCGCTTCTCGTCTCAATCTCTCTTCTCTCTTCTCTCTCCTCTCTCTTTTTCTCCTCAAGAGCATACAAAAAATGTAATCATTGAATTTTTTTAATACAGTACTTGACTTGTTTTTCCTATCTACATGAAAAGTTTCAATTCGTTTTTTCAACCAAAAATGAAGCGTATAAAACTTTTTTTAAAAACAACCCATCGGCTTGACGAATATCATCCAGAAAATGAAAACAAGTGTGTCAAATTCAAAATAAATGATAGTAACAAGAACAAGACCCGACCTGCAGAGGTCCGGTGTGAACTTAAGCTCTCAAATTTACCATCATACCCATGAAAACTTGTGACTTTAAGGACAAACATTTTTTCAGCATGGACGAAAACCAAGTGTATGAGAAATGAAATACATCCTGTGTATCGATATCACAACAGCATCAACTGCACAACAGCTTAGCAAGAAAGAGATGAGATTAAAATGGCCGGTGAAAACAAGCCACATTCACCCATCCAGCATCCTCACAGCAAAACTTACAGCCTCACGGGGCTGAGCTTGGAGATAATGGCTTCGGAGCTCAGTCAGGGCCACCATTAGCGCCGGTCTGCAAAATGCCGGGCCTTGAACTTCTGGAAGCCAGCTGCCAGTTCCGGTCGTTCATCGATCTGTTCATCCTTGATGACTGCTCATGATTATAAAATACAGTGGTTCCTAGTCTCTAGGCTCCTGAGCTGTTTGTGCGCCAGTATGTAGTTGGCAGCATCGCGCTTGTGAGCTTTTCTTTCCACACCCAGGCTGCCAGAGACAGTCAACAGACATGCTTAGAATTCACTGAGCAACCTCACGAAAGTAGCAAAGCCAGAGCTGGTCTGCTTAAAATGTCGGAACACTGGAAGAGAGTGGTTTGCTATCCATTTGAACCCAGGGCTCTTCTGTGGTCAGGATTCTTCATTTGCCATCCTGTGACCCCAACGTAAACCACTGAACCAAACTGTGGGCCACACTTGGGCTGATTACTGGTTAGTGGTCCGCCCATAGAAATTTTCTCACCTGGGCCATTGACCTTCTACGGGATTTCATTGCATCAATTTGGCCCCTGCTCTGTTCCTCTCTCACTCTCTCTCTCTCTCTCTCTCTCCTCTCTCTCTCTCTCCCCCCCCCCCCCCCTTCGTATACAGTAAGTGGTATTCACAGCTGTGCTAGTTGTAACACATTTCCTGCCATTATTTTGAAGAGAAAAAAAGAGAAAGAGAAGTAAACACAGGAAAATTAATCATCACTGTCATCATCATCAAAACCGCCACATTCATCATAACTAAAGCCACCACCACTAGTAAAGGAATCATCATCACCACCACTACAATCATCATCATCATCATCATCATGGTCATCATCATCACCATCATCACCTTCATCGTCATCTTCATTATCGTCATCATCACCACCACCAGTGCCACCACCACCACCATCATCATCATCATCATCATCATCATCATCATTACCACCACCATCACCATCCCCATCAGTGAGACCAGCCTCCATACCTGAGCAGCTAGAGGAAGACTGGTGATCCTGATCCCAAGGGAGTAGGGGGAGACAACTTTGAAGAAAGTTGTCATGTACGGCATCACCTCTTCCATCTTGAGCTTAGCTGTCCACTTGTTGTGCTCATTCAGGAACGCACGGAGTGCCTGCAGCAGATATTGGAGGGCAATGGAACAATAATCATAATCAGGGTGAAAACCACTGACAAAGTGAGCTGTGTCCTGGCTTGACCTGTCCAGAGGTTCTGCCTGTAGAATTTTAATTCATTTTCTGGGGATTTTGACATGAGCATTTCTTTGTTGTTTCAACCCTCTGCAACATACTTCCAATAGCCTCTCTATTTAGGACATTATACAAGAAAACATGTAAAAATGCAAAGGAAGAACTTTACCCCTCTGAGAATTTTTGCCGGCACTACTGGAAATACATAGAAGATGAGAAAAAGCAAGTTTTCCCTGGGTTTCTTTTTTCACATTTTCTCTTAATCAACTTTTCGTGAACTTGAAATTATGCAGAAAATATTTGGAGCATTGTACAGATTTGTAATTTTCAGGGGGTGTTCTTTATGCATGTAGCAACATTTTGTCACATGGGTTTGTGATATTAGCCCCTAGGTCAGCAGCTATACATTAAACAAGTTCTAAAAATGGAGATTCTTTTGAGTAAATAAACTAAGTAAGTATCCTTTCAAAAGTATTTGGAATTTTCCCAAAAGGATGTGACAAGTTTTAGATATTGAAATGACAAATCTAAGGAAACCAAAATTTTAATTTGCTGTATATAGATTCTGAGCTGTACATTTTTTTAAGATAGAAAATTATGTGTTATTTGAATAATTAACAGATGACCTACTTTTTTCCCCATTGAGCAGAAGTGGTTTTCACTTATTTTCATGTATATCTTTGAATTGCCATGCATGAAAGTTTGAAAACTCATTGCAGTAAAAAAAAATCCTCTTTTACCCATGTCTCCCCTTAAGACTCTTTTCATGGTCTTCAGAAGACATGTGTCTACACATAAAGCCAGGTGTTCATTGGTTGAAGGACATAATTCATTTCACGCAGATTTCTGCTGATCGGTTACCTATAAATAGGACCCACTGTTTCCTTGCACGTTGCTTTTAGATCCTGACCTATTTCTATATCACACCGAGACATATTCTTCAGGAGAACTCATTCTCTTGCCAACTGTGACCATGAAGAACTGATGCATCTCAAATTTGCCCAAAAATTCAGCAGCTCCTACTTTTCTCATTATCAAATCCATAAGGCTTTGGGTTCTTAGGTCACGGTGTGAGCGAGTTCAGAGGGGGAAATGCCAAAGAAAAGAATGGATGTCTCACCCTTGAAATTTGGTGTGTGTGTGTGTGTGTGTGTGTGTGTGTGTATGTGTGTGTGTGTATCCCTGATGGGCCCAGCAGTCCCAGTAACGATGAAAGAGTAAGGGTTAGCCCTTTAACCACCACAGTGCCCGTTGCTGCCCTAAATCCCACCTTACATTTCTTCGATGTCTGCTTGATGTTCTTTGAAATGTTGAAAAATTAACTCCCCTGTGTGGGGAGATAAAGGGTTATGCTGACAATCTAAATGGCCTTCACACTTACCACGATGATGTCTGCAGCCGACACTGGGAAAATCTCCTCATCCACAGGAGCCCTGAAGAGCTTGAACACCTCAGGCAGGCTCTGTAGCGGACCCAGTTTCAG
The DNA here is from genome assembly GCA_034096865.1 of Theodoxus fluviatilis. Lineage (NCBI taxonomy): Eukaryota > Metazoa > Mollusca > Gastropoda > Cycloneritida > Neritidae > Theodoxus > Theodoxus fluviatilis. Next base: position 3,801 of record JAWQFJ010003052.1, read on the forward strand.
CGCCTCGAAGTCCGCTCGGTTCGGCACAAACTCGCGCAGGGCATCCCACATGTCGTGCAGTGAGCAGACGGCGTGCGTGCGAGTGTAGACATTCACATACGCATTTATGCGTGCGATGTCTCTGGAGTGCTGGTGGCAGCATTCCAGCTCCGTGATGAATCTCAGGTTCAAGTCTCGCAGGTTCCGCACATGGAACTTCTGCAGGAGCAGGCTCTCAACCCGCTCCAAGGAGACGAACTGGTTTGTCTCAGCCAGATCTTCAATCACACTGGCAGCAGCCTCCTGTAAGTAGAATTGCTTGGGGTCAGTTCACTTGAAGATGCTGTGCTTGCTGGGAATAGAGGTTAAAGGTGAATTATTTGATGTTATTTCATTTAAATACTAAAAAAGCACAAGTACAGATATAAAATGTATCTATATTAATTTTTTTTGTTAATTTCAAAAACCACAATGCTTGATTTAATGAAGTTTAGCCTATTTTGGCTGATAACTTGAAATCACTTTAGAGGACTTCACTCTCATTTTCAAGAGAACTAGACTCACAAACAGCAGCGTAAAAAAAAGTTTTGTATGCTAAACTAACCTCCAGCTGCTTCTTATTTGGAGGCCCACCAGTCATCCTGGCAGGCTTGACCACCACTTCCTTGCGCTCCAGCTTCACCACTGGAGTGGGTTCCATGGTCTGTCGGTCAGGAACCCAGGGCCACGCTTCCGCCACTGCCTGTGCCCGGGCTGCTCTTGTCATTTCAGCCAGAACAGTCCCGGCGCCACCCCCCATAGCCCTGCCCTCCATAGCCCCAGTTCCCCTAGCTTCATCCCCTGATGCCAAACTTCCTCCAGCAACACCTGCCAGGGTCATAGCCCCATAGGAAGAGCTCTGGAACTGAGCATGGAGGCCATGAGTTTCAGTGCTCACTGAGGAGGCGCGACCCTCCAGAGGTATGAAGTCTGAAATAGTTGTCTGCTGGGGAGCTCTGGCTGGGGCAAAGAGGGAAAGGTCCAGGGTTGAGAGAGATGACACAGGGATCCTTGGGCTGTAAGCAATGGGGCGGGGGAGGGATAGGGGGAGGGGGGGCGCTGCCGATCCCCATGTTGGCATTCTGACTGTTTGGGGAGGTCCTTGAGTTTCTTTGGTGATGACCACATCATCGTCTTCGTCAGAACTTGAGGAGACCTCAATCACTCGGGCTGGCTTTGACTGGCTGCGTGGTTTCTGAGCTGCACCAGAGCTGGAAGAGGAAGCCCTGGAGATTTGAGAGGATGACCCTTGTCTTGAGGTCAGCTCTACAAACTTCTGCCCACGTTCATCTGTCTCTAGTATGATCGTGTCACTCAGGAATTTGCTGATAACCTCTGTGAGACTGCCACAGCCAAAAGATTTGGCAGTGACAGACGTCTTGTATTTGCGGCTGTACAGGTTCCAGAGATTGACCCAAGCGATCCGTCCCCCATTCTCACGAAGGAGTGCAGTCAAATTGGTCCTCAATGCATTGATGTGCCTCTGCAGCTCTTGGGGGTGGGCTGGCATCTTTGGTCCATCTCCCTGTCCCCGTTCTTGCGGTCTCCCTGCCCCCAGCTGTGGCCATTCTGCTCCAAGAGTGATGGCCTTTTGCGGGTTTTTGGAAGCTGCTCTCTCAAAACCTTTGGCGCTAAGTTTGACATACTCCACATCCACATCTGAGTTCTTCGCTATGACCAGGTAGTCTTTGTATGCCATGACGAGGTCCATGAGACGGTTGAAGTGAAAGTCAGTGAGGCTGACCCGGAGACCCATCTCCGTGATGACCAGGTTCCACAGTGTGTTGAGAACAACGCCATTGCGAGGGTGCTTTCCGAGAATGGCAACCAGCGTGTCCAGGAGCAGCTCCCGTTTGGCGCCCAAGGCTCGAGGCAGACTCATTCTGATTCTGAAAAATGGAGAATCGTCATTTTGTGATGAATGTGGATGAACAAGCATACTGCCTTAAGCCCTTCTGACTAAGTTTTTTTTTTTTGGTGACTGATATAATTCAGAGCATTGCAAATATGGAGTCATCACTTGCATATTACTGCAATAGAGCTAATAAGCATAAGCAAATATGCTTGTTTGTTGACTCAAGACATGAAATAACTAAATACAAATAGTTAGGCAAAACAACAAAAAGTTGTGACCATGGTAACTCTATTAACCCTGTTTTTTCCTGCCAACCCTGAACTTTTTTTCTTTTTCTTTTTTTTTTTTTTTTGGGGGGGGGGGGGGGGGGGGGGGGGGGCTGCAAAAAAAGTGATAAATGAACAAAGAGAGAAAATGACTGTAAACAACAAAGTGCATGCTGTTCCATCTTCCCTGCCCTCAGATTGAGCACTCGGGAAATCCACCATATGAGTAAGTCTCTAAACGTCGTGGCAAAAACGTTACAAAAACCCAGTTTCAAAAAAGTGCTTGAATTGTCACTATTTTGGTATTATTATAAAGACTGACACTTTAACTGTGTGTACCTAACTCAAAAAGATAGTTTATTGAGAAATGTGTGCTTAGGAGCTGTGTAAAGTTCAAAAGTTGGTATTCAAACTTTCATCAATAACTCGTCTTTCGATTTTCGTCAGAAGTTCAAACATACACCGAACGAAAGAGCAATCTTTCCTCTAATGAGTTGTAAAGTTTCAACTTGATCCAATGAGAAACTTCGAAGGACGATTGTTTAGAAGAAACCAACCAAATGCGAAGCTCGCCAAATGCGAGCTTCGTGTAGCCGCGGACGTAATGATCTTGTATTTTCATCCATGACATTTTTTATAGTCAATCTAAACCTGTTGCAATCTACTCAGCCCAAACTTGACATCGCACACACGTCTTGTTGAAAAGCAAATATTTAAACCGTGAATCGTTCATTTCGGCTCAAAAAGGCTCCTAACAGCATATATAAACATACCCAGAACAGGGTAAGAGCGAACAATCTGTCCAAACCCCACAAGCGAACCAAAAATTAATACCAAAGGAGAAAGATTCAAACACTTACCACATTTTAGAATATCCATGTAGAAAATTAAACTCGGTCGCAATAAATCCAGTATTAACTGGTCTGTTGCGGTTATAAATTGCAGATCGAAGAAAATTCGGAATCACACATTTTTTTGGATAAATTTGAAAAAAAAATAAAAACGGTCGAACTGACCAAGGATTTTTGCCAAAAACAAAAGTCGGTGGCAGTTGTGAATAAAAGCATTCTAACTTGTTATATTTCACACACTAACTCTTTGTTGCAATACCCAACCGATGGAAAATTTTCAGTGAAAATAATTATGTGGTTTGCCGGTAGCAATTTTCGGTTTACAGACTCTGCTGTCGACAAAGTCTGTTACGCTTGTATTCACGAAGTTTCTGGCGTTCAAAGTCAAAGAATATAAAAATGGAAATCCTGATATCTGGCAAATTATTGAAGACAACACTTTATTTCCTGAAACAACAATTGGGTTTCAATTTAAGAGCGATTCTGTTCCTGTTATTTTAGGTAATGTGAGGCACTGTGTGTAGTGTAACGTTTTGAAGTCTCTGTTTTCCTGGAAATTTTACCTTTAAATCTATTTATTTACTATCGCACAAACAGTAACAATGGAAACTGCATAAAAACTATCTATTTGACCATTTGTGACTTTACACACCTGCAAAAGAAGCATGTAGGTTAATTAGTTATTGGTGTAAATACCATTTTAAAAATGTACCAGTTGGCCATTTGACGTTTAGAGACTCACTCATATACGTTATAAAAGCATTTTCAGCAAAAGTGATATGTTGATTTATGTTGAATCTGGCCTATTATTTTAAATAAAAGTTCAGGCTGACCTAGTAGCCCTTTTTTTTTTTTGGGGGGGGGGGGGGGTGGTGGGGGGGGGGGGGGGGGAGATTTTTTATATCATGGTTACCATGGGAACAAGTTATTTCTATTTTCTTGACATTTTTCACAATCATTTGGGGGGAACTTGCTGTTGAAAACTTAAATCATGTTTTAAACTAAAGTGACCAGAACATAGCATTAATTAGTAAATAATGGTCTGAAAATGTTTCATCAAATGAAGGACAGCAGTGACCACATGATGTCCAGTTGGTGAATACAGGTCAGTAGGCTCTGCTAAAAAATAGCTATGGTTAAAACAACATGGCAAAACAAAACTAGGATTGCTTGATTGCCACACAGCTTATGCAACACCGTGTTGAACACGACTGATGATTAACATGCAGGTCAACAACAACCTATTTCCTAGTACCAGTATTGCCAAGCCTGGGCCTATAAATAGAGCATTGAGTAAGCTATCACCACCATTATATGGCCAGCTAAGAAATGTACACATCTCTGCAGGTCTTGAAATGACAGTACCTACAATTTACTTACTTCCTGTTTACAATCAAGTTCACACATAAACTGCACTGGGAGATTCAAATCCAAATTAAATCACACTTTCATTTTTTCACGTAAAGATCCTTCCACCCTAATAAATATTCAACTTCATCAAAACTACATGTGTTTTCGTTTTGCAACTTAGGCCTATTTCTTTAACGAAGCCAACACTGTTCAATTCAAGGTTGTTGTTTTTTTAATTTAACATATTTTGACAAGGCTCAAAATGAATCAGACTTCATCTTTGTAAAACGTTATTTCAACTATGCATGCTTTGTTACACACAAACAGATTGGGGTTATAGTTCCTGCATTATTAGATATTAGTTGCCACAGTCTGAGAAGCATACCTGTTTGAATTGATTTTCACAACCAGTTCAACCAAATCGCCGATTGTTGCTGCATGCCACTACTGAAGCAAATGTTCACGCTTAATAAGCAGCAGATGATGCTGATGATGAATGGAGTGGTACGGCCCATCAGCCTTTGTAGGCTGTGTGAGGCCGCTGATAACGAAAATCACTGCGGGGGTTAGAGGTTAACACAAAATTAAGTCTCGACTTTTTGGCCTGTAACTGTAAGTTAAAAATCGCGCAGGTAGATGCGGTGGGTCCATTCTTTTCTTAGTATCTTACCCTCCAACCCACAAGGAGCTCTTAATCAGCAATAAGAAAAATCGTAGTAGACTAGGCTTGTTGTTTTAATTAAAATAATGCAAACAGCTAGATACACATGATGATGATCATGATATGGTCGGCGAAGTATACTATACATCGACGGAGCACGACACGCCGTGTGTACTATGCGTTCACAGACGATGACATAGTGGCATAATGTACTACTGTAACAAACATACTACCTACCTTTGGATCGAACACTTAAAACTGCAGCTTTTCAGTCGATTGACACAGCCTCCTCTCTCACATGCTGTCTGTGCCTTATCATCGGTTCCAGTGAAGTCCAAAGCGGTTTATCGTGTGTTGTAACGTTTACGCTGGGCCCAGCTCTGCGAAATTTGTCAGGCCTATGGCATTAAATACTGCTCTCACATTAACTTGATTGTTCCAGGTATCCGAACGAATAACCATTCCAGGAAGACGAACTTGCACCGAGTGACGTCAAGATCAACTTTCATTTTCTCGATTCAGAGCACGGGTTCCCGGAATATTTATCCTTTACCGCCATAGTGATTCAAGGAAAGATAACTTTGAACTGTTCACAATTGGTAGAAGATAGAAGAGCTCGCACCTAGCTCTGCGATTATTGTGTATTTATTATTATCGAGCTTGCATCCGCTAACTGGAGAACTTATTGAGCAATTTAAGTGTGTGCTCAAGTGAGTGGGAGGTGTGGCTTCTCAGCTTCTTGTTTTCATCTTTAGGATGATGGGGGTCATTTAATATTATCTGACATTGTCAAATGCGTGTTCAAGTTATGTCTTTCAATTTCACCTTCACATCTCTCTCTCTCTCTCTCTCTCTCTCTCTCTCTCTCTCTCTCTCTCTCTCTCTCTCTCCTCTCTCTCTCTCTCTCTCTCTCTCTCTCTCTCTCTCTCTCTCTCTCTCTCTCTCTCTCTCTTAAACGAACTTGAGATACAAAAGGTAAGCCGTACGTATTGTAGGGTACGGGCAGTGCTCTACTAACGCTGAAATGGTCGTTGTCAACCACATTTGGGGACAGAGTACTCGGAGTACTCTGTCCCCGGGGACAGAGTACTCGGTCTTTGAAATCTCGTCCTTACAGTCACGTGACATACCGATGACCATCTGATATATCGCGACATGTTCTTCACTCGGCGATGCCTCCCTGTAGGCCGGCACTGTATTCAAATCTTGTCCCATTCGAACGTCGACCGCCATTTTGATAGGTAAACTGCCTGTTGTTGGCAGTCTCGTTCTCGTTCAAATGCCGAGATTTCAAAGACCGAGTACTCTGTCCCCGGGGACAGAGTACTCCGAGTACTCTGTCCCCAAATGTGGTTGACAACGACCATTTCAGCTCTACTAACCGTTTGGCCTTTCTCGTTCACACGTAGTGAGAAATAAATTAATCCTTCCCAGTTATAGATACAGTAATCGATTGCATGATTTTAGTAGTAGAGGAGTTGGAGTAACCATATTACGCATTTATTCACTTCAAATTCCTTTCTTTCTGTTATATTTCTCTGTGGAGGATCGAATTTGTGCAGAATCCGTCTCAGCATATGTGAGAACCCTTAAGCCTCTGGGGGAGAAGCCCCACGAGAAAGGACGCTGCCTGAACAGGTCAGGTAGGTTTATTATAGCTAGCTGCTCTAAAATGAGCTATAGGTAGCTGTACATGTCCCCAATTAAGAGCTAGGGTACCTCGAGCTGCTTACACTGGACATATGCCATATAGGGACTAACCACGGTGAAAACAAAAGGGGAGAACATGTGTCGTCCAAGGTTCTTCGGTTTCTTAATGAGTCTAATTGGTTCAGAACATCGAGCTCTGGTCGATCGGCACGTACCTGATTGTGTATGTGTGTGTGTGATGTGTGTGTACGTGGGGGGGGGGGGGGGGGGGGGGGGGAGGGGGGAGACGGAGGAGGGGAGCCAGAGGAAATAGAGGCAAACATGCTGAGTCGGATCGAGTGAGGATAGAACTTTGGATCTAAAAGTCTGATCGAGTCGGCAGACGGATGAATTTGCATGGATGGACCACGTACTGTGAGCTACACGCACGTACGTATAGCTCAGTGGTGGACATGCATGGTTTGTGTCATGTAGGCTTGCATACTGCCATGCATAGTGCAAAGAATAAACGAGTTTGAGAAAATCGATCAGAGATAACCAGATTTCTGAACCCTTATCAGGGCACCAAAGTGGGTGGCCTGATCAGCACCAGGCAAAGTTCTAGGCCAGTTGATTGGCCCACTCACGCTGAAATGGTCGTTATGGGCAACATTTCCGGACACAGTACCCGGGGTACTCTGTCCGATTTATTAAAAAAATGATTTTGAAATACTTCGGTAAAATTTAAAAGTTTCATTTTTTCTGGGATGGTTTGAGCATGGATGAAGATGACTTTGGTGCCAAAAAACGAAAATCAAATGAACGGGGGTGTGGCTTTAAAAACCTCATAAATTATCGGACAGAGTACCCCGGGTACTGTGTCCGGAAATGATGCCCATAACGACCATTTCAGCCCCACTCACACATTCACAGCCCAACACACTGGCGTTCCAAACTGAGTTATCTCCCCTACCATTTAGGGCAGTTCTTGGGCCTCATCACATTATTGCTCAAATTTACCGCATTGCTAACTTTGAACTACCAACGCTACAACACCTCTTTTGTCCTGCTCAGCTTAAACTATAATACCTACCACAGAAAGGATCACAATGTCCATTTTGTCTATGAACAGAAGACGAGAAGCCTTTTTTCAACATTTAGAAATTAATGTATAGCTTATGAATACATTATTTGATAAATACGTTTACAAACAAGATATAAAACGACCTTGTCATACATTTTTAAAAGTCACTAGCTTATAATGGAAAGTACAAATATGAGAATAAGAGTAACGTTTGTATACTACGCATTGAAGATACAAAAAGATGAAATAGAGGACATCTTAGACAACGTACCCTCAAATGCTTCAGAGCGTGGACTGCATGATGAGTTGTAACATTGGGATTACGTACTTTGTTCAAATGATGATTGTCATGCTTAGGCTACCTGTGAGACTTGCATGGACCAAATGGCCTGAGCAAAGAAATTTAGTTCGACTCTCTCCCATATATAGGCTACACACGCACGCACGAACGAGCGAATCACTCACGCATGCACAAACACACACACACACACACACTTAAACACCTCTTCACGCCATTCCGCTCCATCGACTACTCCTGCTCTTCCTCCTTGTTTTGCTCCTAACATCAAATCCTCACAGCTGCCCCACCGCCATAACCCCCCCCCCCCCTCCAAGACTCCTTCAAATCCTCACCCAATTACCTCCTCCCAAGACTCCTCCTTCAAATGAAACAGCTCTCTGTGTGCCTTTCAACACATTTGGAAGAAGATTGTGCTTCACATGTTTTCTAACTCTGAATTTGATCTCCCTGTGGTAAAAACAGACCCATCGCGGGTCTCTGTATGATTCGTAAAAGGCGATTAACTATAGAGAAATCACGAGTTGACTTCATCTTAAATTGACCAGCTCTCGTGATTGTCGTTATCAATGACCTTAAATAGCCTACAAATGTGTTGGCTGTTACAACTCATCAAACCAATCCAACTTTTGAATTCGTATCTGCGAATACTTGGACCTTACCTTACTACATATGTACTCTGTATACAGCTCATCTTGTACATGTAACAGCAGGTGAATGCGGTCTTGGTATTCTCCTGTCAACCTTGGATTTCACGTCCGACTCTCTCCTTGAAGCAGCTAGAGCAGCGCAGTGGGAGTGGAGGGTTAGGAGGGCAGGACAGGGAATGAGTGAATGAGTGAATGAATGAATGAGTGAATGAATGAATGAGTGAATGAATGAATAAATGAATGTTTGCGGTCTATCAGCCTGTGTATAGGTTGCATCAGGCTGTTAAGCACGAACTCAAATAAACAATCTCGAGTAAGTGCACGTGAAGTCATCATGTTCCTATTTATTCGCCTCTGACAAAGTCACACAGGGAGACATGGTGAGTCTATTCTCACCCCCAGCCCACACAGGGGAAGGGACAAAGAGAGAACTAGCCTCATGTGTGTTTGTGTGGGTGTTTGTGTGTGTGTGTTTGTGTGGGTGGGGTGGGGGTTGCTTCTTTGCGCCCAGGAGTAAAACCAGATACCTGTGAAGGCAGTCATGGCAGCCTAGCTTGTGATTTATCCCTGTAGGTAGCCTCGAGCCAACATCGGGTTGGTATACTCCCTAGGGAGTGGAGTTGGTGCCGGTAACTTACTGTGCATTTCATCTGTGTGTGTGAAGAATCAGGTGCCAGTGAAGAATTTATCAAACAGCCCGGTGATCAGGGGGTAAAGTGTAAAGTGGTTTGATACCAAGACATGGGCGATAAGTTGCTGTGTAAAACCACACTTTTACCTTTTCCAACATTTGATGTAGTCCATTGAAAGTGTCATTTGAAAGAGGACAAAAGATTTGGTTTTATAAAGCCATTTTTCATTCAATTCTGGAACTCAAACCGCTGTACACTTTACCCCACGATCACTGGGCTGCTTGATCAATCCTTCCCCGACTCCTGACAACACACACAGTAACAGACACAGTCGGGTACCAGCACCGATTCCTGACAACACACACAGTAACAGACACTGTCGGGTACCAGCACCGATTCCTGACAACACACACAGTAACAGACACAGTCGGGTACCAGCACCGATTCCTGACAACACACACAGTAACAGACACAGTCGGGTACCAGCACAGACTCCTGACAACACACACAGTAACAGACACAGTCGGGTACCAGCACCGATTCCTGACAACACACACAGTAACAGACACAGTCGGGTACCAGCACCGACTCCTGACAACACACACAGTAACAGACACAGTCGGGTACCAGCACCGATTCCTGACAAAACACACAGTAACACATTCGGGTACCAGCACCAATTCCTGACAACACACACAGTAACAGACACAGTCGGGTACCAGCACCGATTCCTGACAACACACACAGTAACAGACACAGTCGGGTACCAGCACCGATTCCTGACAACACACACAGTAACAGACACAGTCGGGTACCAGCACCGACTCCTGACAACACACACAGTAACAGACACAGCCAGGTACCAGCACCGACTCCTGACAACACACACAGTAACAGACACAGTCGGGTACCAGCACCGACTCCTGACAACACACACAGTAACAGACACAGTCGGGTACCAGCACCGACTCCTGACAACACACACAGTAACAGACACAGTCGGGTACCAGCACCGATTCCTGACAACACACACAGTAACACATTCGGGTACCAGCACCGACTCCTGACAACACACACAGTAACAGACACAGTCGGGTACCAGCACCGATTCCTGACAATACACACAGTAACAGACATAGTCGGGTGCCAGCACCGATTCCTGACAAAACACACAGTAACACATTCGGGTACCAGCACCGACTCCTGACAACACACACAGTAACAGACACAGTCGGGTACCAGCACCGATTCCTGACAATACACACAGTAACAGACACAGTCGGGTACCAGCACCGATTCCTGACAACACACACAGTAACAGACACAGTCGGGTACCAGCACCGATTCCTGACAACACACACAGTAACAGACACAGTCGGGTACCAGCACCGATTCCTGACAACACACACAGTAACAGACACAGCCGAGTGCCAGCACAGATTCCTGACAACACACACAGTAACAGACACAGCCGGGTACCAGCACCGATTCCTGACAACACACACAGTAACAGACACAGTCCGGTACCAGCACCGATTCCTGACAACACACACAGTAACAGACACAGCCGGGTACCAGCACCGACTCCTGACAACACACACAGTAACAGACACTGTCGGGTACCAGCACCGATTCCTGACAACACACAGTAACAGACACAGTCGGGTTCCAGCACCGATTCCTGACAACACACACAGTAACAGACACTGTCGGGTACCAGCACCGATTCCTGACAACACACACAGTAACAGCAGTCGGGTACCAGCACCGACTCCTGACAACACACACAGTAACAGACAGTCGGGTACCAGCACCGACTCCTGACAACACACAGTAACAGACACAGTCGGGTTCCAGCACCGATTCCTGACAACACACACAGTAACAGACACAGCCGGGTACCAGCACCGACTCCTGACAACACACACAGTAACAGACACTGTCGGGTGCCAGCACCGATTCCTGACAACACACACAGTAACAGCAGTGGGGTACCAGCACCGACTCCTGACAACACACACAGTAACAGACACAGTCGGGTTCCAGCACCGATTCCTGACAACACACACAGTAACAGACACAGTCGGGTGCCAGCACCGACTCCTGACAACACACACAGTAACAGACACAGTCGGGTACCAGCACCGACTCCTGACAACACACACAGTAACAGACACAGTCGGGTACCAGCACCGACTCCACTACCTGGGAAACATTCCAACCCGATGCTGGCTCAGGGATGCAAACATTACAAGGGTTATTTGCATTACAGGATGCCATTGTTGCCCTCACAGGTACCCGGGTTTACTCCTGGGTGGGGAGAAGCAATGTGAGTGAAGCACTTTGCTCAAGGATGCAACTCTGGGACCACGCAGCTTCAAACTCTGTACCTACTAGCTGCAATTGACCGCAGGTGAAGTGTGCTGACCATACAACCACCCAGTCCCTAACAAACCAACAGTTTATCTCACTCACTGTTGAATGAATAAAACTGTTTGCTTTAAGGGGTGGGGGATGGAAAAAGGAGAGATTCTTGGTCATTTCTCTGAACTCTTGCTTTGCAACATCCATCTGACAAACAGAGGCGATGATCACATCACAACTGTAACACACCATCACCACATACGTCTTGTATTTTATTTTTAGATCAGTTCGCAGACACAGCCAATGCATCACATTACTGAATCAGATCAGTCCAATTACACAAGGTATCATAATGCATTAAGACAGTACAACAGGCAGAATGATGATAAATCATCATTTTAAATACATAGCTATATTCACATCCAGACAATGGCGTAAGCATGCACACATGTACTACTGTGTATGATGTTGTTTTTTAATCACTTATCCTCCGCACATATTACTCATAGCATCCTCTTAGGTCTCTTAGTCATAGAATAAGTCATGGCGCCAGGAATATCACATGAAGATCATACACTGCTGATGATACCTCACACTTGTTCACCCTCTTGTGTTCAACATGTCAACAGTAAGCAATGGGAGCGCTCAGTCTTCTGTTGTAGAATTCCTCATCCTAGTTCCGGTCATTCTTCTCATTCATCCAAAACAGCCTGTCTCCATCCAAGAGAAACAGTCCAAATTCCCTGTCACCTAAAGATTCTACAGCTCTCTAGCCTTGCACCCTGGGGTCATTGAGTACAACATTTGGCCAACACTTCTCAATGGCCCCAGAATCCCTGGCTGCTGGGCTTTTGGGGCCTGCTCCAGTAGCTCAGCCAGGGGCCTGCTCCAGTAGCTCAGCCAGGGGCCTGCTCCAGTAGCTCAGCCAGGGGCCTGCTCCAGTAGCTCAGCCAGGGCCCTGCTCCAGTAGCTCAGCCAGGGGCCTGCTCCAGTAGCTCAGCCAGGGCCTGCTCCAGTAGCTCAGCCAGGGGCCTGCTCCAGTAGCTCAGCCAGGGGCCTGCTCCAGTAGCTCAGCCAGGGGCCTGCTCCAGTAGCTCAGCCAGGGGCCGGCTCCAGTAGCTCAGCCAGGGGCCTGCTCCAGTAGCTCAGCCAGGGGCCGACTCCAGTAGCTCAGCCAGGGGCCTGCTCCAGTAGCTCAGCCAGGGCCTGCTCCAGTAGCTCAGCCAGGGGCCTGCTCCAGTAGCTCAGCCAGGGGCCTGCTCCAGTAGCTCAGCCAGGGGCCTGCTCCAGTAGCTCAGCCAGGGGCCTGCTCCAGTAGCTCAGCCAGGGGCCGGCTCCAGTAGCTCAGCCAGGGGCCTGCTCCAGTAGCTCAGCCAGGGGCCGGATCCAGTAGCTCAGCCAGGAGCCTGCTCCAGTAGCTCAGCCAGGGGCCTGCTCCAGTAGCTCAGCCAGGGGCCTGCTCCAGTAGCTCAGCCAGGGGCATCTCAGCCAGAGGCCTGCTCCAGTAGCTCAGCCAGGGGCCTGCTCCAGTAGTTCAGCCAGGGGCCTGCTCCAGTAGCTCAGAAAGGAGCCTGCTCCAGTAGCTCAGCCAGGGGCCTGCCCCAGTAGCTCAGCCAGGGGCAGGCTCCAGTAGCTCAGCCAGGGGCCTGCTCCAGTAGCTCAGCCAGGGGCCTGCTCCAGTAGCTCAGCCAGGGGAGCATTAGATCAGGGTAGACCATTTAAACCAAACATTTCTTTCAAACTACACTGGAAAATGGAATCCAACCACTTGCTGCAATTAATGAACCCTAACCCAATTCCATGTCCAACCAAAGAGAAACATCTCCACACTTGTGTACTCATCAAGCAGAACAATCAATACCTTGCCCATAATTTCCTTGGGCAGGAGGAGCTTACAAAGTGTTTAGTCTTGTTTATGCTTCTGATTGTGTGTCAGGTTGTGTGTAGAGGTTTCCACTGGGATCCAATACTGGTACATTCTTGCTGTTTTGCCACCATCCTGTGTACGTTTGTCTATTCTGCCTCGAGGGAGCACACACACACAGAGACACATACAAAAACACAGACACACACACACACTGTCCATCCCTCTCAGTTAAGTCAAAGTTGTTTTTTTGTGCCTAAAACTTCCTTTTTTCATCCATCAACTTCATGCAAAGAGGGCAGTGCTTGCCATAGTGGCAGATGATGATGACTTATTTCGAAATGATGGATTATACCCACTCACATCTGGGCATCTGGCCAATATGAATAAACTATGCTGTTCCCTGTTCTGGTTGTTCGTTTTGCATCCATCAACATGATCAGTAACGTCTCCACATCACGGTATTTGATATGGATTTCTCCACATTGAGTCTTTTTTCATTAAGAATGTGTTCCTTTGATCTACCTCAACCTTTGTTCACTCTTTCCCAGTCCTCAATGCTCATCATGAATGTCTTCCTCGGGAGAGTCTTCGTGTCTGTTTTGTCTCCATTTCCTTCCTCTCTTCTGTTCTGTTCCACTTCCATTCCTCTGCAATTAGTCACAATCTTGTAGCATCCTCTTCTTCCATTCTTCATAGTCAGGTCTGGCTTCCTCCTCCTCTTCCTCCCGCCTCCTCTTGACAGCGACACCGGCTCCCACAGACTCCATTTCTGAAATTGAGATTTTCAAGAGTTCAGACACCACTACCATGATGCTGGATACTGGAATTTGGTAAAATATGCACAGAAGAATTTATCAAAGTTCAAAACATCAAAAACAAAGGATTTCATTAAACATGTCAGTCGTATCTACATACTATATGGGAAATATGGGTATTTGTCACTCATTACATCTGTCATGTCTCAAGAAAAGAAACATTTACTAGCAGAATGACCTTGAGGCAAATTCTTGCATCCACAGAACTTATAAAAGCCCCTGTGAAAAATGTCCTTTCCATCACACCACCAAATCAGCTGTGTCATTTGACATTGGAGTTACCCACCTGTCAGTATCTCCTCTTCAGAACTTTTCTCGGGCTTCGAAACAGCAATTTCATTCTCTGGAAGAAAATGTACCAATTAATTAAGTGCTTTCATAGTGACAGTCAATCAAAATGTGCTTTGGGACATTCCAAGCACCACAAAGAAACAATAGCCTTTTGACTTTACAAGAAATGAACAATATCAATTTTCAGGTCTCTTGTTCTTTTAAAGCAATGAGCATGAACCTTCCAACTAATATTTTCTTTGAATAAGAACAGAAATATAAAGACTATGTCTGTAACTTCAAAAAGTTAACACTTTAAGAAATTTATGAAAACTGCAACAACAACAAAAAACATAAATGAGAAACATCCCATACTGCCATACTTCCGTCCTTGTTGCCAATCCCATAAAACCCGTAGCCCTCAGTAATTAAGCGAGCTCTCCCTGAAGCTGTCCTCTTTGCTCTTGCTGTTTAAAATTTATTAGTTATGTGTTCTTGGGGGAGGGGGGTGGGGGGTGGGAGGGTTGGGGTGAGGGGGGGGGAAGGGGGGTGGGAGGGAAATTCCACCACATGATTCCTAAATTTAGATCGATGAATTCAAAGGTGAAACCTGGAGGAAGACTTCATCCATTTGCTTGTAACTGGCGTCGGCATGGGAACGACAGCTAATATAAAGTATGATGGTATGGGACATAACATATTGATCATCATCACTGCCTACGTAGGGCACAAAGATGATGATGATGATGTTGATGATGATGATGATGTTGATGATGATGATGATGATGATGATGATAGTAATTTGTTGTGTTTAAAATGTGCCTGACCCAGCAGTAGCAGCTCTAGGCACATGTACGTTTTGGTGTTTAAAAAGAGACATTGCAAAGCATACACAAGACACATATATTGGGTTGTTGGGAATGTTCACCTTGTTTTCGTAAATTTTTGGATAATCTTTCTCTGGAATGTTCTGGAACTTTCTTTGGTACTATACAAAGATCATGATAGCCCCCATCATATACTGTTCAGTCATCATCAGTTTGTTTCTATGAGGTGTCAATGAAGCCTCCAAGTATCTGTGTGGCTGCATGTATTGCGACTTCCTTCAATGATGTAGTGTGGTGGAGAGTCATCCTTGTTTATGCCAAGCTTATTGGTTCAGGAAGTTCAAGCAAGGTGACACCAACACCAAGGACAAGCCTGGGTCTATGGTCAGCCGTCGATAACGACCTCCTGCACCAGCTGGTGGAGACGAACCCACGCCAAACCATGCATGAATTTGCAGATGAACTTTGCTGTCACCACTCAACAGTCCACTGGGAAGTCCTGCCTCACATACCTTGCACTGTCTGACTACCGCCTGTTGTGGTCGTTGCAACACTTCAGTTCAGTTCAGTCAGTTCAGTTCAGTCTCTTAAGGGGGGACACAGTGTTGAAAATTAATAAAATATGATCAAAAATCGAGTTTTGGGTTTATCATTGATTCCGAGTCTACCATGTCTCGGGAACGTCTGTGTACAACCGATTGTGCGACTGAAGTTTCTAAATATTTAAAATCTATTTTTGAATGAGGTACCCATAACGAGAATTGAGAAAAAACACTAACTAATCAGCCAAAATGCGCCGGTTGTAGTCCTAGGATACGCCATCTTTCTTGCAAAGAAACGCCACATGCTTGGTACCGACGTGTAGCGCCATTTCTAGGCTTTGCGGCACTCCAACTTCCAGAACGAAAGGTTAACTGCCGAAAGCACACGAAGCAGAAATCGGAAACTAGTCTGAACCAATGAAACGCTTCAAAAGAGAAGCCTCTATCCTTTGCTCTGATTGGTCGCTTAACCCGTGCACAGCGCGTGATCGGGGCGGAAGTGATGAACGGAAACAGCCGAAGCTAGCTTCGGCTGCTCCGGCCGTTGCCGAAACTAGCTTCGGCTGTTTTTGACATAAGGAACGCGCTGCGTCTTTAGTAGCAACCAACCAAGCGCAAGAATGCCGAGGAGGGATGCAAAGAAGTTTGCTACGCTGCATAGATTTGGGAAAAAGCCGAAGAAAAAAAGGAAGACAAAGGTCAACAGTCTCCGGAGCGGGGAATTCGACAGCGATCGCTTCTATTTCGATCGACACCGCACCACGTGCGAGCGGCGATTCAGCAGTTACCACACTCGAGTCGATCGAAACTACGTCTGGCGCAGCTGTTTCGAGGTTGCTCGCCTCCTCATCGTCTGCTCAAAAACGAAGACATGGAGTGGAAACCGACTTATGTCCTGACTCCGGAGCTCGAGAATCGACAGCGCTGGCTTCTAGTTCTACTTCGACCGAAGATGCACCTCTCGCTAGTAGCGATTCGGCAACCTCCGCACTCACGTTTATCGAATCTGCTTCTGGCGCAGCTGATGTTGCAAAAGCAATCGCCTCCTCATCGTCAGAATCTGTCCCTACCAGTGCCAAGAAACTTCGTCGTTTCGAGAGTGAGACAAGAGAGCCAGTGGGTGATGACGAGAACGTGATCGTCAGCATGATAGGCACCTTCAGGAGGCAGCTGAACACGTTCGACTGATGTACTTGCAGTTGAAAATTAGTCAGCCAACTCCAAAAGGACGTCTAGATATTGCAGTTTCGTTCGATGGGAGCTGGCACAAGCGTGGGCGAACATCTCACAATGGCATTGCAGCTGTCATCGAGATGTACAGTGGACTTGTTGTAGACTTTGTGACCCTATCAAACTACTGCCATGGCTGTGAACTAGGGCCTGAGCCAGATACAGCACAATTCGAAGAGTGGCACAGAAACTACAAAGGGAAATGCCAGAAGAATGTGCATTGTTCTGCCCAGGCTATGGAAGAGGAAGCTGCACTGACTTTGTGGAGAAGATCAGAGGCACTCCACAATTTCAGGTACATGGAGATGCTGGGGGAGTTGGCTGTGCAGAATGCAAGGAAGGAGGATGAAGAAAGGGTGAAGAAGGCAGTCAGGAAATCCACCAAGCAAGTCCAAGCAAGTCCAAGCAAGACGGACCAGACTGGAGGAAGCGCATCGAGCAGAGCGCCAGCGACTCATGAACCAGGAGGGAGTCCTGTATTCACCTGGACTTGATTGAATACTGCCTTGTGACTCTCTCTGATTCCCTAAGGAGTAATTCATTGTGACAGAACCATGCCAAACAAGAATTGTATCTTCAATGAAAATGTGTTTGTCACAAATGCTTTGTTTTTCCACAGGTGATGCTTCTGGACCTGATGTATTGATACTTTGAGTTAAAATGTCAAGCTGAAAGTTTGCTATCATGATTAGAAATGAATTCCAATTTAAATAAGTCATGTTAGAACATTGTACCTATTATGGTTCATTTGCAGTGCAAGTTTATTTGTTCTCAAACTTTGCAGCCATTTTTCTCAAAATTTGGTTTTCTTTTTACGGCAGTAGTTTTGCACAATAAATTAAAGTGACTTATGATAAAGATAGCTTGTTGAAATTTTTACTGTACATTTCTGAATGTATGTAGCATACAATAGGACCAGTAAGAAAACTGTAGCTTGGTAACTTTTTTTTATATATAAGTTTAATCTCATCATGCCGAGAGTGTGTTTTTGTGCTGATAATGCCACTTGTCACCAGACAAATTTCTAAGTGTTGATGATACATTTTTTACATCCTATTGTGTAATATAGACCTTCTTCTTTGTTTACAATGATAGGTAATCATGAAGAAAATTGAATACAGGTATTTGGTAGAGTGTGCAAGATCACTCCCGTGTTTTTTTTCAGTGATTTTGTTATAACACACTAACAAATTAATCTGGAACAATAAAATTTGGTCTGAAATTTGGCCTTACATTGTGTATGTTTTATGTACAAAATTTCATGAACATAGCTTTCATACTTGCTGAATAAATAATTTTTTTCTATAATCCCATTTTTCAACGTAGTGTCCCCCCTTAACCCCGAGATGGGTTGTTGAGGCACCACTGATGACTTTCGGACAATCTTCCTCCATCCATCTCTATCCTACTGCACAGCAAAGTCTACAACAACCAGCGCCCCATCAAGCAGGACCCCCACACATTCTTCAAGCGCCAGCCGCCCGCAGTCTATGCTGATGGCATCGAACAGCTGCCTGATAGCTGGGCCAAGGTGATTGATAGCGATGGTGATTATATCATTGATTGATTTGCTCTTGTTGTGGAGAGAAATAAATCTAGAGTTTGGACATAAAGACGGCAAGAACTTTCCCAACAACCCAATAAATACGAGTACTTTATGGCAATATAACAAAAGTAAACAAAGAAATATATACATCTCTTCTGGCTTATATACAGGCTACCAAAGTTTCAAATGCAGAGAATCATATCTACAAATAGCTATGTCACATCTATATGTGCTCATGTGCATGTGCGCGTGTGCATGCATGCATGCATACATGAAAACCATGAAGAGGTTGGTGGTGGGGTACAGTATGAAAAGGAGGGTAAATTTTGCAATGGGATGTAAAACACGTGAGTATTTTCATAAAGTTTTGTCAGACTTTGCTACTGGATATCTAGAGATCTGCATGTGCATTTTGCAGTTTTTCTTTTCATTCATGTGCAGTGTGTCTGACAATTTTGGCTCTGATTGACAAACTAATTTTCACCATGACTATTAAAGTTCATTTGTAAAATTTTTGGTATTGAGAGAAATCACATGTCTGCACTACAATGTGTGTTTGTGTGTGTGTGTGTGTGTGTGTGTGTGTGTATGTGTGCATGCGTGCGTGCATGTGAGTGTGCATGCTTGTGTGTGCATAGCTTGACGTAACCTTGTCTTTTAACTCTGTACATAATTTAGTCATATGTAAAGCCATGTGAGTTTCATTATATGGTTTTAACAGTGCCTTTAGAAATAGAATGATTATTAATTATTATTATATCTCAATTGGCTATTCATCCAATGTTTTCTTTCATGTGAGATGTATTGAAGATACAAAAAAAAGTGTATCACTGGCTGCAAACTGTTGGGTTAGACTGGTAGTCTGCCAGACACAAATAAGGATGAACAAGCAACCGCTACCTTTGACGGCATCAGCGACCTTCTGGACCAGGGCGACTGTCTTCAGGAATATGGCCTTGCTCACGCCTCCTGCTTCCCGGAACTTGGTTGTGCTCACTCGGATCCCCTTCTTCCTGGAAAAGATTTGCCCCGACATTGCTCAGCTCATCACACAATAGCTATGGCAAAATAAAAGTTTGTTTTTCCTCTTGCTTGTTTGCTTACATTTTTTTGGTTTGCCTGAAGTGGTTCAAATCCATGTTTATCTGTCTATTACAGTATTAGTCAATTAGAGAAGTCTTGAAGCCGAAAATGGAATGATGTGATGCAATGTGTATGCAAGATTTACTTTCACTATGGAAAGTGGGATAAGTCAAAGGTCATCTTCATATTGCATCATTCTTGACAATCCTTTGTATAGATTAAAAATAAAAATTAAAACCCACTCAGTTTGTAACAATAAATCATACTCTAGGTAAAGTGTATTCACTGGGCAATAACGGCTCATTTAATCCTTTTGACAATGTTTGGAAACCAAACAATTCTACAGCAAGTAAGATACACTGATATTTATTTGATTAGTGTGTTTACTACGAGGGGCAAATATTTATCTGGCCTGTGGATTTTCCTTTTGGGAGAGTGAAATTTCTATCTACTTGCCCAAATGAGAAATCAGTTTTAAGGAGTTGTGTCAAATCCTCTCATATCAGGCAACACACACACTCACACACACACACACACACACACACACACACACACACAAAGTTGTTGTTACTGTAACATTTGGGGGGGGGGGGGGGGGGGGGGGGGGGGCTGTGGTTAAGAGGTAAGACAGAAGAAAAACAAGAAGGGCAAAGCCCATACGACTCACATGCTTGACCTTGACCTTTATATGACCTTGACCTTCAGGTGACCTTCAAGGTCAAGGTCAAACAACTAAACCTACCAATGACATCATACACAAAGAAATGCTTTACACATTTTTCCTACCAAAATACATGTGACCTTGACCCAAGGTCAAGGTCATCCAAGGTCATGCAACACAAAGCTGTTAATTCAAGACATAGGAAGCACAATGGTGCTTATTGGCACTTTCTACCATGAGATATAGTCACTTTTAGTGGTTCACTACCCCATTTTGGTCACATTTCATAAGGGTCAAAGTGACCTTGACCTTGATGATATGTGAACAAATGTGTCTCATGATGAAAGTATAACATGTGCCCCACATAATTATTAAGTTTCAAACAGTTATCTTCCATAGTTCAGGGTCAAGGTCACTTCAAAATATGTATACAATCCAACTTTGAAGAGCTCCTGTGACCTTGACCTTGAAGCAAGGTCAACCAAACTGGTATCAAAAGATAGGGCTTGCTTTGACCTATATACCACTTGTAGCTAAGGTCGCCATTCTCAATAACGTGGAAAAAAATTGGGAAAATGTGAAAAATGACTGTTTTTGAGACCACATTTATGGCTCCTGTGACCTTGACCTTGAAGCAAGGTCAAGTTACTGTGTATGTTTTTTGAGGCCTTGTCATCATACACCATCATGCCACATTTGGTGTTGATAGACTTAATAGTCTCCGAGGAAAATCCAACGTTTAAGTTTTTTACGCCCGGACGGACGCCCGGACGGACGGACAGACGACACGGCTGAGTACATAGACTCACTTTTGCTTCGCATGTGAGTCAAAAAAGGGGTTGATAGGTTGGACTGAACATTTTATTTTTTTATTTAATTTTATCTTTAAGGCCAGACATGGCAGCTAATGTTGGACCAAGTTTGCTGTCATTTGTTTTGTATCTCTTTTTAGTCAACAAATGTATACTGATGTAGGAGCTAAAAAATGATAATGCCTGATAATATATGTCATCAGTTTCCATGGCAACGATCCAAAATGGCCGCTAAACAAAAAAATTCAAAAGCCTATAACTTCTATTCTATGAAACTGATTCCAATTTTGTTTATTGCAGTTGGTTTAATTCCTCAATGGTCACATATTTACGTTGTTTCAATGCATTTGGATGGTTATGGATTTTTATTTATTTATTTTTTTTAAAAGGCCTACACAGGTGTGTGTTTTAACCGCCTGATTATGATTTATGAAGAAACTACATGGTTTAAGTCAATGAGCAAACGTAATTATCTTCAAAAATATCCAAACTAGCAGTGTGCCAAAGTAGAAGTATTTATCTTCAAAACTTACTGAGCCTTAGGGATTTGAAGACACCAAGACGCACACAAAGCACAAAACGCAGAAAAAGGGGAAGAAAGAAGGCTAAAACAACACTTACAGATTGATGGTCCCTGCTCCATGCAGACAGCAAAATCCAGTGTGATTTTTCACAAGTATACATATGCAGCACACAGAAGTAAAAATATTCCATTTGAAGTCACATTGATGAAATATATTTCACCTAATAATATTATATACGTTATTGCTGAGAGCAACCGGCGAACTCGAAGTTCAACTCGAAGCCGATATTCGTAACGCTGACTCATTCAACCCTTCAGTCTTGGCCTTTTTTACAAGTATACATATGCAGCACACAGAAGTAAAAATATTCCATTTGAAGTCACATTGATGAAATATATTTCACCTAATAATATATATGTTATTGCAGAGAGCAACCGGCGAACTCGAACTAGTCGAAGTTCGACTCGAAGCCGATATTCGTAACACTCTCATTCAACCCTTCAGTCTTGGCCTTTTTAGCAGCAGCTGCTTGCTTTGCTTGCAGGCGACGCTTTTGTTTCTGTGGACGAGGCATTCTCTTTGCTCAACACAATTGTAACAGTAATCAATTTCGAGAAATAGCCTTGAAATATGATGAACAGTCAAAAGTCGCGTGGAACAATGCAGCCATATTGTTTACAATCGCGGTGCATTGTGGGCAGGCCGAGTGAATCGACGAGGTGTTTGCTGTGCTCTGATTGGCTAAACTTTGACCCAGACACTTACGCTATCAATGAAATAGTAATGCGTAGCCTTATATGGAAATCTATCGCAAACATTGCCGCTCATTCAAATGCTGGTGACCAATCGCAGTGAAGTCTATTTTTGTCGACAGTGCAGGGCAACACAGCTTCGAAACGTGAGCTATCTGGTGGTACCAAACATCGCATATTTCCCAAAGCGTTGCTATGCGTTTGAGGGCTTTAAAAATGGCCATGTTTTAGAATCCTTAGCATAAATATCCAAGCCCACGCTTTTGTAATAATGTTTTAACGACTTTTGCCTATTTTTTTTACAAGATGTTATTGTTGGAGTCGATAGATTAGATGTTGAGGAAGCAAATTCTGCAAAAATCCGAAAATCACTTTTTTGGTCTCAAACAGCTGCCGTGTCTGGCCTTAATAGAAAAGGCCAGATTGAACATAAACTGAACTTTCTTTCAATGAATGATTGAAAAAGAGTTTAGGGTCGGCAGGAGAAAAAAAGAAGTTGTTTCTGCTCCTTGTTCTCATTCCCGTCCTGCCTGCACCCATCCACTACAGGCAGCACACTCTCTTCCTGATTTCACTTTCAAACTCACAGTTCTAAATTTACTACTGACCATGCAAGGAACAGATGGCATTTCAGCCCCAAGACCATCACATGACAGTGAAATTTAGACCGATGTGTTTGAAAATAAAACTTGAAAACTGCTTTGCTTTGGCCGCACTTAGCAGCTTGCTGCAGTATGGGAAAGACAGCAAGGCGCAGAAATGGCCAGGTGGGAGCAATATACATCTGTCATTAGGCCACACACGAAAACACTCGTGGTTCGGTAACCTGATTGCCAACCCTAAACTTTTTCCTTAATCATGAAAGCAAACCAGAAAGAGAGAGAAAAATCAAAGGTAAACAATAAACTGCTTCCTGTCCCATTTTCCCTCTGTGCAATATATTGATCAGTAAACAAAGCATTTTCAGAGAAAGAAAAATGTTTGTTCATGTTTAGATGCATGTAGTGATGTACTGTACACAAGAAATTTAATAAAATAGGCAAAATTGCAGACTCAATCTGGCCTATCTAAAAATGATTATTTTAAAAAGTCAGGCCTACATGGTGAAGTAATTTATTTGGCTATGTTACATTAACTACTATGTGTGTGTGTGTGTTTGTGTGTGTGTGTTTGTGTGTGTGTGTTTGTGTGTGCATGTGTGTATGCGCATGCATGCGAGTGTGTATGTGTGAGTGTGTGCGTGTGTGTGTGCGTATGTGTGTGTGTATGTGTGCGTGTGTGTGTGCGTGTGTGTGTTTGTGTGTGTGTGTGTGCGTGCATGTGTGTGTGTGTTAGTGTGTGTGTGTGTATGTGTGAGTGTATGTGTGTATGTGTGTGTGTGTGCATGAATGTGTGTGCATGCATATGTGTGTGTGTGTGTGTGCATGTGTGACCGAGCAGGTAGCTTCATGTTTTCTACCACCTTCCACACAGGAGACACGTTGCTGGAAACACACATACTTGCAGGCAACGTAGAGCACAGCACTGTGCACGCTATCTGACTTGCAGTCCATTCCGGATGAGACGGGGGCTGTAGCAAATCTGAAATTAACAAACATCATCTATAGAGAACATGATATGAACTAGCTAACAATTCTAACACTGCTTCTTCAAATGTGCACCATATGCCCTCATTGGATTCCTGTAACTCCAGGATAGTCAATTTTGGCAAGCACAATGCCTCTAAGTTTGGAGAGAGAGAAAGAGAGAGAGAGAGAGAGAGAGAGAGAGAGAGAGAGAGAGAGAGAGAGAGAGAGAGAGAGAGAGAGAGAGAGAGAGAGAGAGAGAGAGGGGGGGGGGAGGGAGGGAGGGAGGGAGGGAGACAAATGGATGGATGGACAGAGACAAATGGATGGATGGACAGAGAGACAAATGGATGGATGGACAGAGACAAATGGATGGATGGACAGAGAGACAAATGGATGGATGGACAGAGAGACAAATGGATGGATGGACAGAGAGACAATGGATGGATGGACAGAGAGACAAATGGATGGATGGACAGAGAGACAAATGGATGGATGGACAGATAGAGAGAGACAAATGGATGGATGGACAGATAGAGAGAGACAAATGGATGGATGGACAGATAGAGAGAGACAAATGGATGGATGGAGAGAGATAAATACCTTGATTATGGCTACTGTGTTGAAATGACAATGAGTTTACTGGGGATAGAATACAAGTATCTGGGAGAATACCCAAGACAAATAAACTCATTTATTTTATCTATGGGTTGTTCTCAGAAAAGGGTAGCAGACGTGTGACATGGACCCTAGAAATTTAAGTTTTTCTTAGAAAGCTGATTCTTGGCTGTACAATACTGAAAACCATGCTGGATCCATTCCATAAAAAAATAATTAATATAAAGCTGTTAGTTTTCTGCAGACAGGGGTTGAAAGCTGGTACCCCCCCAGGCTACGAGTGGTTGAGGCACGGAAACCAAACCACTGACTTTGTGGGGCAGACAGACACAGGAAAAAGAGGCAAACCATCTTTTAAGTTGTTTTTGTGTTCTTTGTCATTGTATTGAAGTGTTCAATAAAGTTTACCAGGAATTACCTCTTTTTTTTCTGTGTGGATTTAATGACCAAATGTCAGACGCTCTGCTGGACACCAAAATTCAACGAAAGACAATTTTTTTGCTTGACACATAGGAGAACTGCTGTAGTGAATTTTATGTGACTAAAAGACCACAACATTGTGTTTCATAGAACCATACATTTATTGAAATATACTTAATACCCTTAATGTATAATAACATTTTAAATGTTGCTGGGTGGTTGAGGCACGGACACCAACATTTCCAGATTTTTTATTATAAATGAGAAATGGAATGAATAGGCACAAGAATAAGTAATAGAGAGAAAAAATACAGCACCACAAAACATTTTTCCCATCACCTATACTTTTAATCAGAAAAAATGGAAAACAACATGAAAAATGACACATAAACATAAAAAAATGCAACTTGGCATTTCAGTTTCTTCAAAATTCATAAAGATTTCAGAAAATGAAACTAACAAGAAGGGCAAAGCCCATACGACTCACATGCTTGACCTTGACCTTTATATGACCTTGACCTTCAGGTGACCTTCAAGGTCAAGGTCAAACAACTAAACCTACCAATGACATCATACACAAAGAAATGCTTTACACATTTTCCCTACCAAAATACATGTGACCTTGACCCAAGGTCAAGGTCATCCAAGGTCATGCAACACAAAGCTGTTAATTCAAGACATAGGAAGCACAATGGTGCTTATTGGCACTTTCTACCATGAGATATAGTCACTTTTAGTGGTTCACTACCCCATTTTGGTCACATTTCATAAGGGTCAAAGTGACCTTGACCTTGATGATATGTGAACAAATGTGTCTCATGATGAAAGTATAACATGTGCCCCACATAATTATTAAGTTTCAAACAGTTATCTTCCATAGTTCAGGGTCAAGGTCACTTCAAAATGTATACAATCCAACTTTGAAGAGCTCCTGTGACCTTGACCTTGAAGCAAGGTCAACCAAACTGGTATCAAAAGATAGGGCTTGCTTTGACCTATATACCACTTGTAGCTAAGGTCGCCATTCTCAATAACGTGGGAGAAAATTGGGAAAATGTGAAAATTGACTGTTTTTGAGACCACATTTATGGCTCCTGTGACCTTGACCTTGAAGCAAGGTCAAGTCACTATGTATGTTTTTTGAGGCCTTGTCATCATACACCATCATGCCACATTTGGTGTTGATACACTTAATAGTCTCCGAGAAAAATCCAACGTTTAAGTTTTTTACGCCCGGACGGACGGACGGACGACACGGCTCAGTACATAGACTCACTTTTGCTTCCCATGTGAGTCAAAAATGCAAACATTCTGTTTGAACAACATCACCTGTACACAGTTTAGACAATTTGACACAACTGATCTTGCTGCTCCTCAGTGCTCCATCAAGATGCTTCTCTTTTGTCACACCTCTTTTGTGTTCTTTGCAGTCTTTGGCAGCTGTTTGATTGCACTGACCACATCAACACCAGCATCCTGCGCTGTATCTGGGGCAATATTGTAGTGATCTTGCAGAAGTTGCTTCTTTCTTGGTGTTGCAGACTTATGACCTCTGCAACAGTAGCAGCCCAATATTCACGGCTTCCCTTTGGCAAGCCACTCAGTGCTCTTTCCTTTGCCTTTCTTCTTGCAGCCGGTGTTCTAGTGTCTGCATGTTCTTCCTCTGTGACTGTGGATGGTGGCAGATTCTCAGGGTCGCGTTGGGGTTGTTTGGCAGCTTTCTTAGCGGCATATTGAGCTCGACGTCTTGCATTCTTTGCCTCCCTTGTCTTCCAGTGCATGTTCTCCCTCTGCAGCTTCTTCTCCTCCCTCCACTTTGCTCCCTTGTCTTCCAGTGCATGTTCTCCCTCTGCAGCTTCTTCTCCTCCCTCCACTTTGCTTGCTGGGCTTCAATTGCTGCCACATCCATTCTCGTCATTCTTTTCTTCGGCTGTGCTGCATCCTGTTCCTTCTTTTCCTCTCTCCATTTCCTTTTCCTCTCAGCCCCTTTCTGGTTGTACAACCTTCTGTCTTCTTCCGTCATTTGCTGTCGGAACTTTTGGCATTTTTCACGAAGATACTGCAGGGCTTTGAGGGTGAACACCTGGAAAAAAAGTGTTTAGGTCAGTCTAAAACCTTTACTGGAATGACATCACACACACAGAGAATATTGGAAGAAAAAAATCCTGGCGACAGAAAATCCATTAATTCTGAAAACAGCTAGTTCTTAGGTGATTATTGTACTTTTTTGTGCAATCAGTGAGGTCTTTTCCCCCCGCTTGTTACAAGAAAACTTACCTGCACCGCATGGAAATCATGTGTGGTGTCCTCTGAGATGAAGACGAGTGACTCTGTTGTCGTCTTATCGCATCCGTCTGCTGGGCATCTGAAAAATAAATGTATAAATATGATGCCAACGCTTTGAACATTCTGCAACTGTCAGCTTTGGGGTTGCTGAAGGTGGTGGTAGAGGTGGTTCTGGCAGTTGCACAATCCCATCATCCCTGGCTTTTTTAAGATGTGTGGGGAGACTTTTCTGCGGCAAAGGAGGCATCTGTGTTTAAAAAATTGAACGTAAGTCAAACTTCTCCTTCTAATTAATCACTAGAAAGAACACAAAATGTGTGTTTTAATACAACAAAAATGCATACAATTCATTAAACTGCAGCACGCCAGCAACTTAATGTTTTTGATTTTTTGAAAAACTAAAAATAAACCCCCCAAAAAATATTTTTTATGGGGGGGGGTGGGGGGTGGGGGTTGGAGGGGGTGGGGGGGGAGGTAGTGTTGTGCTCAAGGCAGTCAGTGAACACAATTCGACGTGCTAAAGGTTAGGTGATGCCAAAGTTCCAACCTTTTAAGTGAATAAATTTCGTAAGTAGAAAATGCATTTCCTTCTTCACTTGATCATACACACTTTATACAATACAACGGAAAATGCGGGAGGTTTTGATAAAATACGTCGTTTGGTGCTCGGGTTGAAATCTCCGGCCAGTAACATCATAAACATGCCTTGGTCAGTGCATGAAAACAGTTCAAAAACACACGCTAACCGAAGTCAAAATGCACCAAAAATATTCTACAATCATCATTTGTTGATTATCGATTTGCAAGTCTGAAAATAAAAACAACAGAGCAATGCCTTACCTTGAGTTGCGAAAATTGCGATCGTCCAGTGAATGGCGAGTGACGGTCGCAGCGAGAAACTAACAGCGCGCTGTGTGACGAGTGACGGTCGCAGCGAGAAACTAACAGCGCGCTGTGTGGCGAGTGACGGCCGCAGCGAGAAACTAACAGAGCGCTGTGTGGCGAGTGATGGTCGCAGCGAGAAACGAAAACGGAGTGAGAGCACCGTGGTGGTACGAGGCGTGAGGCGATGACCCGGACACAAAACCAAAACACGTGCTGCTCTTTCTCGTAGCAATCTATTTTTATAAAATGGTGTTTATATCCATCCGCAGGGCTGGCGCAATGCTTTTCAAAGTAAAAAGTAGCTCGAAAAAGTTATATATTTTTCGCCAAAAAAAATTT
>JAWQFJ010003052.1:37500-60942 GCA_034096865.1 Theodoxus fluviatilis
CATCATTGAAATGGTTGCTGTATCCAACAGCCGTCGACGCCGCAGCTTTCACCGCAGGAGGAGCAGGAGAAGCTCCTGGAGGAGGCCATGGCAGCCGTGAAAAACCAGTCCTTCCAGATGAAACGATGTTTGGTGAGTGGGGGTGTGACCGATGTAGTGAATTGTGGAGAAGCTCAGACTGTATTGAGAATGACTTTTTTAGTCAGTGGTTGCATGTTTATTCATATCAAGATGATTATGAAAATGTTGCCGTACTGTTGTTCAGAAAGGGAATGGAGTATATATACTCCATTCCCTTTCTGAACAACAGTACGGCAATATATTTGGGAATCCTGTGGAGTTCATGACAAAGATATGATTTGAATCCAACAACCACATTGTTACCACAGCTTAACTACTTATTAAGCGAGTTGATGTGTGTAGGCCAGTGTGTTGCTTTATAAATAAAGTAGCTTGTGTAGGCACTGGCACAATTTTTGCAATGTGTTCAACAATTACAAATGTTTAATGCTAGCAGTGTTTACATCAGTCAGAGAATGTCATGGAAGTAGTATGAATCAATTTTTGCTTGATTTTGCCATGTACATGTAGTATTTGCCAAAATGCTTGAAAAAAAATGTAAAGGGGATTTATTTAGAAACTGTATCCACCTTTCTAAGATATTTTGAGGGTGACTGGAAGAATGTAAGCATGACTTTTGATTTAAAAATTTAAGTATTTATTGTAAAACAATGGGATTTATAAGTCTCTACTGCGTGAATGCTTAAACACTATCACATCTGGTGTAGATGAACTCTTTGGGGTGGTTGAGAAAGTTTAGCATCTATTACTTACACCAATCACTTGAAGAGTTGCACATTGGATCATTACTGGGTGCTGAATTGACTTGTCCACTTCAGGACAAGGGCAAGCTGATGGATGGACTGAAGCACGCCTCCACCATGCTGGGGGAGCTCCGCACCTCTCTCCTCTCCCCAAAGAGCTACTACGAACTGTGTATCCTTCCCTTGGTACCTCCACCAAGGAGGTCCTTTTACCCTCTGTTCGTTAATTAGTTAGTTAGTTATTCAGCAAAATAATTCCAAAAGTTCAAAACAGATTCTGATGAAATTTGGTGCAAAGTCGGGGATATTTGTTCTCCTATTTGGGAATTACAACAATTAAAATGTTTTCAATTATGTAGTTTGGAAATTGGAAATATAAGAGAGAGATTTATTTCACATCATGAAGTTGATGTGAAACTATTGATGACACAGGCATATGCATTCTACACTCCGATGTTGCTTTCAGCCAATAAAAGAAACTAAACTTTGTAGAATTTGGCCTGGCTAGCAGAACATGCTGCTTTTATTACTTATACAGGCCTGGCTAGCAGAACAAGCTGCCCTTATTACTTATACAGGCCTGGCTAGCAAAACATGCTGCTTTTATTACTTATACAGGCCTGGCTAGCAGAACAAGCTGCCCTTATTACTTATACAGGCCTGGCTAGCAGAACAAGCTGCCCTTATTGCTTATACAGGCCTGGCTAGCAGAACATGCTGCTTTTATTACTTATTCAGGCCGTGGAAGAGAAATGCTGGCTTCCTTGGCAAAGGTTTGCGCTCTCAGAATGCTCTCTAGGTTGATACTGTACCACTGTAGGGCAGTGATGACACTCTGTAGCTGATTCACCCTTACCCTGGCATCATAACTGAGACTGTTTGGTCTGTCAGCACACGAAAAAAGTTACATTTCACATTCCTTTTTAACCATCCAACAAAATATAGCAAAAATTATGCCAGAAGTACTCACAAAGAACAGATTCATGTCATTGTTTTAAGGAAATGTTTATGTTGAAATTGTTTGTAATTTTTGGAAAGCATATTTTGCCACTTTCCCTGTCATCACTTGAAGTATACGTCGGGATTGGCAGGCTTGTTATGCTCATGTCCTCACAGCATATGCCGCAGTGACCAGGGCAAGGGTTAACAATGAAGATATTTGATCTTCGGTTTACAATAGAGCCACCTGGGAATTGTACTAGGATGAAGGGTGAAGCCAGAGTTGTCACTCAGACAAGGGTATACAAAGTGAAGATGCTACAGAGGCACATGCACAGACTATGAAGGTCAGTAGACCAGGAAGAATCCTAACTGCTCAAGCCATCTTGAAATGTTCCTCTTTCACTTGTCACACCTGATGAAAACTATTGATTTGTGAGACTTTGGGTAATTGACATGTGATTTTCGCTTACAATAGCCAGCTCTAATGATTTTGTAGTCGGTGGCTGTGCACAGCCTGCGCAGGCTGATAGGCTGCAAAACTTCATTCATCATTCATTTTGCCTTCACTGCACAAGACATGATCATCTCTGATGAGCTTCGTCACCTGGAGAGCTACCTGGTGGATGAGTTCCAGAAGGGCAGGAAGGTGGCAGACCTCTATGAGCTGGTGCAGTATGCAGGCAACATCGTCCCTCGCCTGTAGGTATTTCCTGTCGCCTTGTATGTCTTTACTTACCCTCTGTGGGTTGGGGGTCAGAATAGACCCACAGTGTCTCCCTTCGCGATTTGTAAGAGGTGAATAAATAGGGTCATCATGACTTGATTTGCACTTACTCTGAACTTTTCTAGTGAGTTTCGTGCTTAATGGCCTTACATAGCCTAGAGAGAAAGGCTGATAGGCCGTTAAACTCCATCCATCCATCTGTCTTTACTTTCTTTCTTTTTTTAAAGTTGTAAATGTATCATGCTGCCCATCTCCTCCCCTTGCTGCCGTTCTCACAGTGATCCTGCTGTCAGTTAAGCCCTATTTGTTTTATCTCATGTATCCTTCCTTAGACACATTGTGTTAACACTTTAACCCCTGCTGTGCCCATTGTCACCCTACATTCTTTCTGTATTATTCTTTGATGTCTGCTTGAAGGTCTTTGAAATTTTGAAGAATTGAACCCCTTATGTGTGGAGATAAAGGGTTAAACTTAGCAGTCGTGTGATGACATAATGGCAGTGCTACTTGTTGTTTCTTGCATGACCAACAAGCAGTGTTTGAAAGACTCAAAAGCTTGCCCACACTTTCAGCAAGGGGTGGAGTGGGAATGGCAAAAAAGGCAGGGTAGCATTCTTGTACATTAGTTGCACAAGTATGATTGATAGGCACTTATACAAATAAGTTTCATGAATCATCATTATTATTATTTACATCTCCAAATCAGCTCAATGACTTCTAATATTCTTTCCAATGATAATCACACTGGTTTTCTGTGTTGAGGTCAAAAACATGTCCATTCATCGTGCATACATGTGCAGTTAACTCTCAATGCTACTGGTTGATTTTAACAGATTTTTACTGTGCAGTTACTAGTTGTTATTGGACACAGTTGGACTGTCAGACATTTACCAAGAAGTGGCAGGTTTGATCCCTGCCTAAGATCAGAAACTTTTCCCTGTTAGTTTCCTGCTAAGTGGTCAGCTCTACATGTATGCATGTTAAAAACTTCCTTTCTGGGGCATGGCTTGATTTGCGCTGATTTTCGTCATCCATTTACTTGTGTTCTGTTGGTCGCCTACAGTTGCAAAGTTGAATATTCTGTGATGCATTGCCTCTGTGGGGTGGGGGCAAGAACAAAACTGCCATGTGTCCCTGCATGATTCCTTGAAGGCAAATAGCTAGGGCAGAAGTGAGCTGCCATGCCCTTACCTCAGTAGTCTCTAGCGAAGTAGTGAACTGCCATGCCCTTACCTCAGTAGACTCTAGCGAAGTAGTGAGCTGCCATGCCCTTACCTCAGTAGACTCTAGCGAAGTAGTGAACTGCCATGCCCTTACCTCAGTAGACTCTAGCGAAGTAGTGAGCTGCCATGCCCTTACCTCAGTATAGACTCTAGCGAAGTAGTGAGCTGCCATGCCCTTACCTCAGTATAGACTCTAGCGAAGTAGTGAGCTGCCATGCTCTTACCTCAGTAGACTCTAGGGAAGTAGTGAGCTGCCATGCCCTTACCTCAGTATAGACTCTAGGGAAGTAGTGAGCTGCCATGCCCTTACCTCAGTAGACTCTAGCGAAGTAGTGAACTGCCATGCCCTTACCTCAGTATAGACTCTAGCGAAGTAGTGAGCTGCCATGCCCTTACCTCAGTATAGACTCTAGCGAAGTAGTGAGCTGCCATGCCCTTACCTCAGTATAGACTCTAGCGAAGTAGTGAGCTGCCATGCCCTTACCTCAGTATAGACTCTAGCGAAGTAGTGAGCTGCCATGCCCTTACCTCAGTATAGACTCTAGGGAAGTAGTGAGCTGCCATGCCCTTACCTCAGTAGACTCTAGCGAAGTAGTGAGCTGCCATGCCCTTACCTCAGTATAGACTCTAGGGAAGTAGTGAGCTGCCATGCCCTTACCTCAGTAGACTCTAGGGAAGTAGTGAGCTGCCATGCCCTTACCTCAGTATAGACTCTAGGGAAGTAGTGAGCTGCCATGCCCTTACCTCAGTATAGACTCTAGCGAAGTAGTGAGCTGCCATGCCCTTACCTCAGTATAGACTCTAGCGAAGTAGTGAGCTGCCATGCCCTTACCTCAGTAGTCTCTAGCGAAGTAGTGAGCTGCCATGCCCTTACCTCAGTAGTCTCTAGCGAAGTAGTTAGCTGCCATGCCCTTACCTCAGTATAGACTCTAGGGAAGTAGTGAGCTGCCATGCCCTTACCTCAGTAGACTCTAGCGAAGTAGTGAGCTGCCATGCCCTTACCTCAGTATAGACTCTAGGGAAGTAGTGAGCTGCCATGCCCTTACCTCAGTAGACTCTAGCGAAGTAGTGAGCTGCCATGCCCTTACCTCAGTAGACTCTAGGGAAGTAGTGAGCTGCCATGCCCTTACCTCAGTATAGACTCTAGCGAAGTAGTGAGCTGCCATGCCCTTACCTCAGTATAGACTCTAGGGAATTTGGTGGTGAATGGTCTCACATAGCCTTCAAAGGTGGTAGGATTGTGAAATCCATCATCCATAATTATATTCATCCATCCATCCATCCATCCATCCATCCATCCATCCATCCATCCATCCATCCATCCTCCCTCCCTCCCTCCCTCCCTCCCTCCCTCCCTCCCTCCCTCCCTCCCTCCCTCCCTTTCTCCCTCCCTCCCTCCCTCCCTCCCTCCCTCCCTCCCTCCCTCCCTCCCTCCCTTTCTCCCTCCCTCCCTCCATCCCTCCCTCCCTCCATCCCTCCATCCCTCCATCTATCCATCCATCCACCCACCCATCCACACACCATTCATTCATTCATTCATTCATTCATTCATTCATTCATTCATTCATTCATTCATTCATTCATTCATTCATTCATTCTGTGAAGTACCTTTGCAATGTTTTCTCAACATCCTCATCATATCCTGTCTTCCCCAGCTACCTGCTGATCACGGTGGGCGTGGTCTACATCAAGTCCAATGAGCTGTCACGGCGGGACATCCTGCGAGACCTGGTGGAGATGTGTCGTGGCGTGCAGCATCCGCTGCGAGGCCTCTTCCTCCGCAACCACCTGCTGCAGTGCACAAAGAACGTGCTGCCAGATGCGGAAGAGGAGGCAAGCTCTGGGTAAGATGCTGTAGTCTTTGTAGTGATGATGGTGATGATGAATGTGATGGTGGTGATGGTGGTGATGATGATGATGATGATGATGAGGAGGAGGAGGAGGAGGAGGAGGAGGAGGAGGAGGAGGAGGAGGAGGAGGATGGCAATGATGATGGCAACAATGATGGAGATGAGGACAATGATGATTGATGATTGATGAATACAACCTGAAATTGGAATGATCTGTGAAAAGGAAAAATAGCTCTACAGTGCTTGTATCAGCGCTCATCATACAAGTATATCAATGGTGCGTCTGTAATCTGCCTTTCATATTATTAGAGGGATAAGGATCTTCATATATATACTGGTTTGAGATAAATACTGCATGGGAAAGACCTCCTAAACCCAAAGTATAAAAGCAATATTTCCCAATGCACCGACATGTTTACATTTCCTGAAGTTCATTTGTAGCCTAGCTGGTGTTTTTCAGAGCTGAGTATGGATTACAGTGTGGTGGAAAATGAAAGGTGTGTGACTGTTTCACTCCCTATTTACTGCTGTGGATACAGTGAAGGCATTTTAGCTGTAGACAGTTACTGAATTTTTAATAGAATTAATATATAAATGAAGAGAAGGATTGCTCAGGACCGGGGTGGCTGGAGAACCCTTGTTAGCAGCCTATGCCCCAGGAGGGGTCAAAGGCATAGGTAGATAGATAGAAGAGAAGGAGCAGGTGCACCGGAAATAAAACTGAAAAATGACATGAAGCTCTTCATATTAATCACCTTTATTTTTCCTGGAGGATGAGGTTTCCAATAGGGATTCACAAGACATGCACTTATCCATAGTGTGTCAAGTGACTTCACTCAGTTCAAATGACTTCTATCATACCTGCTGCCCTCCCAATTCCTCAGGGGTGAGCATGACTCGGGTACAGTGATGGACTCCATCGACTTCATCCACCTGAACTTTGCTGAGATGAACAAGCTGTGGGTGCGCATGCAGCACCAGGGACACTCCCGCGACCGTGAGCAGCGCGAGAAGGAGCGCCGGGAATTGCGCATCCTTGTAGGCACCAACCTGGTCCGCCTGTCTCAGCTGGAGTGTGTGGACATGGAGAGGTACAAGAAGGTGAGGTTCCCCGTCATGGGTTATTCTCAAAGCAGAGAGCAGTCTGAGAGCGCAATCCTCCACCGAGGACGCCACAGTTTCACTTCCGTGACCTGTGTTGTTTAGCTGGAGGTCTCTGAGTGTGGAGCACAGACGTCGGTGTCATCATTAGTTTGATGTCATCAACTTGGTGCCGCTGCGATTTGTTTTACAAATTTCTCATTTTGGTTGTAATCTCAAAATGAAATGACAGATAACCTCTAGAATTTTATGAATTCTTAATCCGATGAAACCCTGACCTTGCACCGAATTTCATCAGGATCTGTTTCGAACTGTTGGAGTTATTTTGCTGACAACTATCTAACTCACTAAAGGTAAAACACAACCTCCTTGATGGAGTAATGAAGAGGTGGAGTGCCAGGGCTGGCCCAAGGTAGTTACTAGAGGGATAAACCAGCTAGTCCAATATATTCTCTTGTGATCTTACGTGTGGCCCTGAAAAGGGCCATTTGGAGTGTGGCCCTGAAAAGGGCCGTTTGGAGTGTGGCAAGCTATCAGAGGAGTCTCCTCCGTCAGGCCTAAGATGAGAGAGACTCCTGAAAGCTTGCCGCAACCTATCCTCCAAAGCGCCCTTGTCACCTTGTCAGAGATTCTCACCTGTTGATGAAGCCAGGTGGGCTGGAATGAGTACACCTGTCTGCTGTCAGAAAAGGTTTGAGCTATTTTGAAGTACTCTTGAAACACCCAAGAAAATCACACGATTCCAAATGGTGCCACTGAACAAAAATGACTGGAGTTTGAATAGTTGGAACACCTAGTAGCTTAGAAGAGTATTATTTTTGATTAAGCAACATCCACTATCCTTCTCTATTTGCTTTCTCATCTTCAGAGTGTGCTGACGGGCGTGCTGGAGCAGGTGGTGAACTGCAGGGACCCCATTTCCCAGGAATACCTCATGGAGTGCATCATTCAGGTAACTTTGCAAGATTTGCCTCGGAAGTTTTGAGACAAGATAAAAAGCCTACAGAGCACTCTGAGAGAGCAAACCTCCGCCAAGGAAGCTGCATTGCATCTTCCACGACCTGTACAATTCAGGCAGCATGTTCTGCTAGCCAGGCCTGACGCTACGAAGTTTAGTTCATTTTAGTGCCTGCTAGTGGTCTCTGGGTGTGGAATGCTTATGGCAGAGGAATGAATCATTTGACATCATCAACTTCATGATGCATGATTGATTAAATACCTCTTTATGGACCCAATCCCAACATGAGACAACAGATAACCTCCAAAATGTAATGGAGTGTTCCCTGGCTGAAACGCTGACCTTGCACCAAATTTTGTCGGAATCCGTTTTGAATTTTTCTAGTTATTTTGCGAAATAACAAACTAATGAACAAACTATTAAAGGGGAAAACACAATCTCCTTGGTGGATGTAAATATTTATGATTTTCTCAGCTGCCGCAAACGACCTGATTCACAGAATGAGACAAATGAGTTCTTGTTTATGAGAGGGGCTTGCTGTACCTCCAGCCATGTGTCACACTCTCCAGCCTTTCACTGTTGCCATGGTAACAGGAAAAGCTCCAAATCTCTCATCTCATGCAAGAACATGTTTTTGATTTTGTGGCATGAATCTAAGAGCTTAAAGTAAAACTGCCAAAGATCATGTTCACGATCTGTAATGCTGACCACCAGGACCTTGCAGACTGATGCAGGATGTGGTATCCAGCCGCCATTGTACAGAGATGTGATGTAGATATGGTGTAAGCCCTTTTCTTTACCAGATTTTATTTAATGTTGGGATCTAAAGGATGAAAATGTAAGCATAAGCTGCCCTGGGCCCGTATCCAGAACGGCGATTTATCTTTTTAACACTCGATTTATCCCCTATCCCTGGGTTATCTTGATCGGTTAGATAAGGTACGCTCGTCAGAGGATCCTAGGTTGCGCTTTGCTATATATACTGGTTTCCAGCCAAGGGAGAGCGGAACAGACAGTTGGAATCATCTGAGTTTAGAGATAAATCGGGGTTAAAATAACTCGCTGTTCTGGATACGGGCCCTGATGGTGACATTATTGACTCTGAAGCACTAGCCTGTCTACAGATAGTGGCATTTTGGTGATGTTTTTATTCAACAGGAACATTGATGGAAAAGATCAGTTTGTTGCCAGTTATTCCTTTTCCTGTCTTTCTTTTCTCCTGGAATGATCAGGTTTCAGAAAACATACCCATATATCTATGTTTTTATTCATGCCATAATGTCTGAGGTTTTCATCTCTTGTTTTCCCTACAGGTGTTTCCCGATGACTTCCATCTGCAGACACTGAACCCTTTCCTTCGAGCCTGTGCCGAGCTGCACCCCAGTGTCAACGTCAAAAACACCATCATCGCCCTCATCGACAGGTGGGCTGATAGCAAGGACTGCAGCAGCAGATCAGGAATGTATGAACGCCGTGGAGATCAAAGATGATGATTTGGAGTTGCTGACATGGAAAGGGGATGAGTTTGATTTTTTAATATGGATGACTGTGCGTACCTGGCCAGCTGTGATTGATGTATTTTTGGTGTTAGATGCATGAAGATCATTGATGAGTGCTACAAGGAACTCTTTTGGTGTTGGAACAAGAGCTGAACAAGTGGTGATGATGATGATGATGATGATGATGATGATGATGATGATGATGATGATGATGATGATGATGATGATGATGATGATGATGATGATGATGATTGACGATTGAGAACTGATGTTTAACATTCAATTTTTTTTTAGCTTTTTGTTTTGATAACATTACTATTATTGCTTTTGTCACTGCATAAACCTAGTGCTGGAGATGCATTTGTTTCTGTAGAAAGCAGCTGTTAAGAGTGACTTCCATTTTCCACAGACTGGCTGCCTATGCTCAGAATGAGGAAGGGTCTGGAATACCTACTGAGATCCAACTCTTCGACATCTTTTCTCAGCAAATTGCACAGATCCTCCAGGTAATGAAAACATCTGTGCTTTGACTGATGAGTACTGTTTTGTCTCCTCGTTGTTTTTTGCAAGAAAAATTTGATGATCAACATGATTCATATGTCCTTCTTTCTTTTGGGGATTGCTTTTCATGCTTCATCTGCTCGTCTGTGCATGCTTTTTTGACTCACATGCGAAGTAAAAGTGAGTCTATGTACTCACCCGTTTCGTCTGTCCGGGCGTCCGGGCGTCCGTTTAAAACTTTAACGTTGGATTTTTCTCGGAGATTATTAAGTCTATCAACACCCAATTTGGCATGATGGTGTATGATGACAAGGCCTCAAAAAACATACATAGTGACTTGTCCTTGCTTCAAGGTCAAGGTCGCAGGAGCCATAAATGTTGTCTAAAAAACAGCCATTTTTCACATTTTCTCAATTTTCTCTGAAGTTGTTGAGATTGGATACCTCACCTATACATGGTATATAGGGCAAAGGAAGCCCTATCTTTTCATACCAGTTTGGTTGACCTTGCTTCAAGGTCAAGATCACAGGAGCTCTTCAAAGTTGGATTGTATACATATTTTGAAGTGACCTTGAACCTGAACTATGGAAGATAACTGTTTCAAACTTAATAATTATGTGGGGCACATGTTATACTTTCGTCATGAGACACATTTGGTCACATATCATTAAGGTCAAGGTCACTTTGACCCTTATGAAATGTGACCAAAATGGGGTAGTGAACCACTAAAAGTGACCATATCTCATGGTAGAAAGTGCCAATAATCACCATTGTGCTTCCTATGTCTTGAATTAACAGATTTGTGTTGCATGACCTTAAATGACCTTGACCTTGGGTCAAGGCCACATGTATTTTGGTAGGAAAAATGTGTAAAGCATTCCTTAGTTTAGTGTATGATGTCATTGCTAGATGTAGTTGATTGGCCTTGACCTTGAAGGTCACCTGAAGGTCAAGGTCATGTAAAGGTCAAGGTCAAGCATGTGAGTCATATGGGCTTTGCCCTTCTTGTTTTTTCTTTCTGTTCTCTCATCCTGCCTTTGTTGCTGCCACCACTGTCTCTACTGCTTCTCTGCTTCCTCCTCAATCACTTAAACCTCCTCTCCTTTCTCTCTCTCTGCTGTTGGAACATACATCCAATTGTCATTGATGTCATCATCATTGTTGACGTTGACCTCATAGTCATCATCATCATCATCATCACCACCATCATCATCATCATCATCATCATCATCATCATCATCATCATCATCATCATCATCATCATCATCATCATCATCTTTCTCTTTTTCCTCTCTCTACTTTTGCATCATTCATTCAGTTGTCACATCAACATCATCATCGTCGTCATCATCATCATCATCATCATCATCATCATCATCATCATCATCATCATCATCGTCGTCGTCATCATCATCGTTCTTATTTCTGTCCCACAGAGCAGGCCAGACATGCCTCCAGAGGACATCGTCGCACTGCAGGTGGCACTGATCAACCTGGCACTGAAATGCTACCCAGACAAGGTGGAGTACGTGGACAAGGTCCTGGAAACCACGGAGGAAATCTTCAACCAGCTCAACCTGGACCAGTGAGTCGTCAGGTCTCAGTCATTAGTCATCAGTCCGTGACGATGATGATGATGATGATGATGATGATGATGATGATGATGATTGATGATGATGATGATGATGATGATGATGGTGGTGGTGGTGGTGGTGGTGGTGGTTGTGGTGGTGGTGGTGGTGGTGAGGATGTTGATGGTGATGATGGTGGTGGTGGTGATGAGGATGTAGATGGTGATGATGATGATGATGATGGTGGTAGTGATGATGGTGGTGGTGGTGGTGGTGGTAGTTGTGGTGGTGGTGAGGATGATGATGGTGATGATGATGATGGTGGTGGTGGTGGTGGTGATGGTGGTGGTGGTGGTGGTGGAGGTGGTGGTTGTGGTGGTGGTGGTGGTGGTGGTGGTGGTGGTTAAGATGATGAAGACAATAAAAAGAGTTAGTTTCATGTGGGTTTTTTTCCCCATTAGTTATCAGAGGGTATGCAGTGCTGAAGTATGAAGTTGGTTTTGGAATGAGAGTAATGATGGAAGTACTGGGTTGCTGACAGATTTGTGGAAGGAACCTATGTAGTTGTGTGACAGTATTGTCTGCATGCCATGAACATATGGCATAACCATATTATTATTCTGAGAAAACATGTACAATCATGTGCTCACATGCATGCAGCACACTCACACAATTATACACACACACATGCGCGCGCTCACACATACAGACACGCACACATGCACACAAATGCATGTACTGGCATCTCTCAAATAGTTCTGCTTAAATCCTGCCTTGTAGGTATGATTTTAGTTGCATTTCCCTGTAGGACCATGAAAGGTAGAAATGGTAAAGGTGTGATTTTACATAGCAACTTGTCACCCATGTCGGGGTCAAAAACCGCTTTACATTGTCACCGAGATAGGCATGTGATGGTAGGACACCTCACAGCTTCATTTCCTCCAGCCCACACCGATCACTGAGTTAAGTGTTGTCTCCTTCTTGTGTTGTCTTGATGAAGAGTTCATACTCAAAACGTTGACCTTGTTGTTTTGTATATATATTCATTAACATTAAAGCCTGGAACAGTAACATTGGTTGTTGTAGGGCATTTTGACTAATTAGGCCCAGGACTTGACAATTAGCCTAGATGGTAATATACAATGACCTTTCCACATCGGTGCCTCTGTTTTGCTAAGTAACGACTAATGTTTCTCTCCACTTTCACCCTACCAGCCTGGAGCACGGTGGCCCCGTGTCCCGGGAGCTGATGCGGCTGATGAAGATTCCGGTGGACGCCTACAACAACCTGCTGACAGTGCTGGAACTGCAGCACTACGGCGCTCTCTTTGAGTACTTTGACTACAGAGGCCGCAAGATCATGAGCTGCTACCTCATCAACAACGCCCTGGACAACGACACCAAAATCCCTCTGCAGGAAAATGTGAGATTGATTATAACATATGTGTGATTCATACATGAGGGTGTTTTTGTTTTGTTTTAGACATACATATGAAGTTTTATAGGGCAGAGTGTAAGTGTAAATTCAAAGAGTGATATTTGTGGGGTGAATACGAAGGGTTTGCAAAATTATGTGGAGAAATTTTCCTTTTTTGATTAGAGATGTACAAGATAATTGTGCGCTTTTAAATAGAGTGAGATAGTTGTGTGGGTTTTTTGTTGTTGTTGAGAGTATGTGATGATAATGTGTTAAGCATTACTCATTGCTAATAAGACTGTGTGGTTTTTTTCAGTTGTCATAATTTTAAAAACTATTCAGAATTTTACTTATTAGCTTCTCAAACCACAACTCTGCATACAGCTGATTCTCTCACTTGGTGCACATGATTTCACTTCATAAATACCACATCTCTTAACCCTTATCATGGTAGCTGCGGTATATTCTGCAAAGTTTCGAGTGGGCCAAGCCCACTGGTTATGGTTTTAAAAATCTCCCCCCAAAATCAGCATGATAACTTTTCCCAAACCATGACATGGGTTAGGCCTATGTTCCCTAATGAATACTTCTGGTGTAGGATTTGCTGCATTTTGTTGCATAGCAAGAAGGGTAATAGCCAAAGAAATGATTGGTACTCATGACTGAAATTGGGGAGAGGGGGTGTGGTGGTGGTGAGGGGGTGTGGTGGTGGTGAGGGGGTGTGGTGGTGGTGAGGGGGTGTGGTGGTGGTGAGGGGGTTTGTAGTGCCGAGATCCCAAACGGTTCCTATATTGATGCCAGGGTCAGAGTAATGTTATATTACATGACATAGTACTTTCTGTCATGTCACGTCACATCATTTCACCTTGCCCTACCTCACCTATACCTACTCCAACCCTGCTCCACTCCACTCTATTCCACCCACCATCTCTCTTCCTCCATCTTTCCCTCACTCTTTCATTCACAACATTCATTGTTCTCTCACTCCTGTCAGGTCGATGCCATCCTGAGCATCGTGGGGTGCCTGGTGTCCGACCAGAACGACCAGCCGGAGGATCCTGAGGATCCTGAGGACTTTGCAGAGGAGCAGGGGCTGATGGGAAGGTTCATCCACCTGCTTCAGTCAGATGACCTCAACCAGCAGTTCTTGGTGAGTGGCTGAATGATAGGCAGACAGACACACACTCAGACAGACACACACACACAGACAGACACACACACACAGACAGACACACACACACAGACAGGCACACACACAGGCAGACACACACACACACACACGCGCACACACACACACACACTCAGACACAAGACAAGACAGATGGACGGACAGACAGACAAACGGTGGGGGACTTGCTGCACTGCAAATGGCAGAGCAGAGCCTGCAGGGGACAGATAGCAAAATCTGTGGAAACTTTCTGTAAGGACAGAACCCATGATCCTGTCATTGATTTATAATTGCTGCACCCATTGTGCCATTGAGGGTTTCTGCCTGGTTTAGACATCTTCATAAGATCTTCGTGCCGGGAGAAATGGGGAGTGAGGACGTGGTGTTGCCTTTCCTATTGGATCCCCCTGTGGGAAGGGGTAAGGATTGACCCACCGCATCTCCCTACGTGATTCGTAGGAGGTGAATAACTAGGAACACCGTGACATGATTCGTCTGTTCGAGTTATTTTCGTGCTTATGGCCTTACATAGCCTACAATGGCTGATGGGCCGTAAAACACCACCAATCCAATCCAATCCTATTGGATTGCTAAATGAGTAGTGAAGTTCCTTGATGCTGGATACAAGGTGCGGTGACCAGTTTGTTGCTGCATTGGGTGGGACTGTCTTCCAGGATGGTTTGAACACAGATCTGAATGATTCGACCCTGTCCCAGCGACTCCCGGTAGCCTCTTTGGCTGCTTGGAACTGTTAGGGACTGTCCCTGGCAGACCTGCTGGAGCAAAACCCAAAGTCCAGCAGTCAGGGGTTCCTGGTGTAGAGAGGGGCATTGCATGGCCCCAGCCACAGTTTGCACCATTGGTAGTTATACAGATGTGCTCTATCGCTGGTGGAGTTTCTTTGGTAGGCCCAAAACATTCAGTAACAGTCCAGAGCTTGAGTTGAAGAGAAAGGGACAGTTATGTAATGTGGAAGTGTCTGTCTGCCTTTTTAGTTGAGTCAAGCTGGATCTTGAGATTGCCACATACATTTAAAAAAAAACTTTTTTCCTGGAGAAGATGATCTTTTTTCTTCATGAGAACAGGTGTAACATTTGACAGTAGCCAACCTATGCTGCTCTCTCTCTCTCTCTCTCTCTCTCTCTCTCTCTCTCTCTCTCTCTCTCTCTCTCTCTCTCTCTCTCGCTATCTCTCTCTCTCTCTCTCTCTCTCTCTCTCTCTCTCTCTCTCTCTCTCTCTCTCTATCTCAGTTGGACCCTCTAGGCTGCTGGGCTGTTGGGACCTGCTCCAGTAGCTCAGCCAGGGGTGGTCTCCAGCAGCATCACAGTGTTAAACATTGGAATGACCTCATGAAAAATGTCCTGTATATCTGAAAATAAAAGTAGTCATTAGTGTGGGAGTATCAGCATTCTAATCAAGTGATATGTAATTTGTGGGAAGGCCTGCTTGTACAGAGTTTGAACCCTCTTCATGTGAACTGAGGTTTGCTGCTTGCTTTACTCCTTCCGCTGAATTTACATAATGGCCCAACGATGAATTTTCCTGCCTTCACCTTTCACTCTGCCTTCACCTTTCACTCTGCCTTCACCTTTCACTCTGCCTTCACCTTTCACTCTGCCTTCACCTTTCACTCTGCCTTCACTCTGCCTTCACTCTGCCTTCACTCTGCCTTCACTCTGCCTTCACCCTGCCTTCACCTTTCACCCTGCCTTCACTCTGCCTTCACCTTTCACTCTGCCTTCACCTTTCACTCTGCCTTCACCTTTCACTCTGCCTTCACTCTGCCTTCACCTTTCACCCTGCCTTCACCTTTCACTCTGCCTTCACCTTTCACCCTGCCTTCACCTTTCACTCTGCCTTCACCTTTCACTCTGCCTTCACCTTTCACTCTGCCTTCACCTTTCACTCTGCCTTCACTCTGCCTTCACTCTGCCTTCACTCTGCCTTCACTCTGCCTTCACCCTGCCTTCACCTTTCACCCTGCCTTCACCTTTCACTCTGCCTTCACCTTTCACTCTGCCTTCACTCTGCCTTCACTCTGCCTTCACTCTGCCTTCACCTTTCACTCTGCCTTCATCCTGCCTTCACCTTTTACTCTGCCTTCACTCTGCCTTCACCTTTCACTCTGCCTTCACCTTTCACTCTGCCTTCACCTTTCACTCTGCCTTCACTCTGCCTTCACTCTGCCTTCACTCTGCCTTCACCTTTCACCCTGCCTTCACCTTTCACTCTGCCTTCACCTTTCACCCTGCCTTCACCTTTCACTCTGCCTTCACCTTTCACTCTGCCTTCACTCTGCCTTCACCTTTCACTCTGCCTTCACCTTTCACTCTGCCTTCACCTTTCACTCTGCCTT
Organism: Theodoxus fluviatilis; assembly: GCA_034096865.1. NCBI lineage: Eukaryota > Metazoa > Mollusca > Gastropoda > Cycloneritida > Neritidae > Theodoxus > Theodoxus fluviatilis. Next base: position 53,635 of record JAWQFJ010003052.1, read on the forward strand.
CACCTTTCACTCTGCCTTCACCTTTCACTCTGCCTTCACCTTTCACTCTGCCTTCACCTTTCACTCTGCCTTCACCTTTCACTCTGCCTTCACCTTTCACTCTGCCTTCACCTTTCACTCTGCCTTCACTCTGCCTTCACTCTGCCTTCACTCTGCCTTCACTCTGCCTTCACCTTTCACTCTGCCTTCACCTTTCACTCTGCCTTCACCTTTCACTCTGCCTTCACCTTTCACTCTGCCTTCACTCTGCCTTCACTCTGCCTTCACTCTGCCTTCACTCTGCCTTCACTCTGCCTTCACCTTTCACTCTGCCTTCACCTTTCACTCTGCCTTCACCTTTCACTCTGCCTTCACCTTTCACTCTGCCTTCACTCTGCCTTCACTCTGCCTTCACTCTGCCTTCACCTTTCACTCTGCCTTCACTCTGCCTTCACTCTGCCTTCACCTCTTCACTCTGCCTTCACCTTTCACTCTGCCTTCACCTTTCACTCTGCCTTCACCTTTCACTCTGCCTTCACCTTTCACTCTGCCTTCACCTTTCACTCTGCCTTCACTCTGCCTTCACTCTGCCTTCACCTTTCACTCTGCCTTCACCTTTCACTCTGCCTTCACTCTGCCTTCACTCTGCCTTCACCTTTCACTCTGCCTTCACCTTTCACTCTGCCTTCACCTTTCACTCTGCCTTCACCTTTCACTCTGCCTTCACTCTGCCTTCACCTTTCACTCTGCCTTCACCTTTCACTCTGCCTTCACCTTTCACTCTGCCTTCACCTTTCACTCTGCCTTCACTCTGCCTTCACCTTTCACTCTGCCTTCACCTTTCACTCTGCCTTCACCTTTCACTCTGCCTTCACTCTGCCTTCACCTTTCACTCTGCCTTCACCTTTCACTCTGCCTTCACCTTTCACTCTGCCTTCACCTTTCACTCTGCCTTCACTCTGCCTTCACTCTGCCTTCACCTTTCACTCTGCCTTCACTCTGCCTTCACTCTGCCTTCACCTTTCACTCTGCCTTCACCTTTCACTCTGCCTTCACTCTGCCTTCACTCTGCCTTCACTCTGCCTTCACTCTGCCTTCACCTTTCACTCTGCCTTCACCTTTCACTCTGCCTTCACCTTTCACTCTGCCTTCACTCTGCCTTCACTCTGCCTTCACCTTTCACTCTGCCTTCACTCTGCCTTCACTCTGCCTTCACCTTTCACTCTGCCTTCACCTTTCACTCTGCCTTCACCTTTCACTCTGCCTTCACCTTTCACTCTGCCTTCACTCTGCCTTCACTCTGCCTTCACCTTTCACTCTGCCTTCACCTTTCACTCTGCCTTCACTCTGCCTTCACCTTTCACTCTGCCTTCACCTTTCACTCTGCCTTCACCTTTCACTCTGCCTTCACTCTGCCTTCACTCTGCCTTCACCTTTCACTCTGCCTTCACCTTCACTCTGCCTTCACTCTGCCTTCATCCCTTTCACTCATGCACCCCGTCCGACTCACTCCACTTTCTCACAGCTGCCTTTCAACCTTTCATACCCTTGGCCATTCACCATTCACACCCTCTGCTTCACTTAACCACTAGTCGATCACTTCACTCTCTCACCATAGTCTGCCGCTTCCAACCTGTTTCACTCCCGCACTTCGAGATATGTTTCAAGCCCCTTCCGCCATTCATCCTTTCAAGTGATCGCGCACTGTTACCACATCTGACCTTTCAAGCGAAGCACGCTACTCTGAGCTTTCACGAATCTGGCCATTCACAGCTCGTGCGCACTTACACCATCCTTGCCTTGCATAACTCTGCCTGCTTAACCCAACATGACTCCACACTCTGTATAACTACCTTATACAAGAGCCATCAACGACTGTAGCGCCTCACACTCTGCATCGCGTCATCTTTAATCACTCTGTAACATTCACCTGTCACAATCTGCTTACACCATCTGCCTCTTCCACTAGCCCTTTCCCACACACAACATGCCATCTACGTGTACTGCCTTCACCTGTATTTCGAGCATGCTGACCCTTCCCATATTTGCACTCTGTCCGTCAACTCTGCCTCTTCCAGACTGTTACACTCTGCATTCACACTTTCAACTACTGAACCTTCGCACCGACTTGTCGCACATCTGCCATCATCTACTTGTTCGAGATCCTCTTGCTATACCCTAACTCTGCCTTATAACTCTGTATGAGACTCCACTTGTTCAACACACGCTTGTGTACACACACCCTTCCATCACCCTCTGCACTCTGTCCTCCGCACTCTGCACCATCTTCACCTTACATGCGAGACTTATACAATTCTATACTCACACGTGACACTTCGACAGACACTATATACAGTGTGCTTGATAGATCTTACAACTGCCTATCCACCTGTTCGACACTCTAGAGTTCACACACATTTCACTATATGTCTGCACTATTAGCTAACACAGACACTCCTTAGAATATCGTACTGCGCCACTAGGCATACCTCTTCCCATTACTTCTTCGCATTTAATACTGTTTCGTAGCTAGCCTACCACTTCTATTCTGAGACTACGTCACACCACACAGAGACTAGCGCTCAACACTTAACTCGAGTGAGAGTTCACCATATTCCAGACCTTCCTCCAGCTACGCACCACACCTACACGTTCTGCCCATCAACCCTTTGTCACACGTTCCTGCACCAGTGTCACAGTACACTGGTATGCGTAACGTGCATACAAGTAGCTGATCCTTGTCACTACTGTTGTACTAGCAACCACTCCCGAACATACAGAGACACATTCTGCCATCATATGTCTCGTCGATGATACTCACAACATAGATCTATTCCACACATCTGAGTCGTGTCACCCTCGAGATGCATTTGCATACTATGGACCTGATGTTACACTCTGCACACCTCATGACACAGACAGACCTGACATCACTCACACTGTCACTGTCACACCTTCACAGACATATCTGTACTCCACTTTGACATCTGCCTTTCTAATGAAGTGTACCCTGTCACACACTTCCCCTTATTCACTCTCACTCACCTGACCTTAACTCTTCACTCACAGGTCATGTGTGTACTTTTAACTCTGCCTTCACTCTGTATTGCACCCTGTGAGAGTATCACTCTTCACCCCCTTTTAGAGCCACATCCATTACACACTGCCTTCACTTCTGCCACTTCAACCTGAGTGTTCACTCTGTACATTTGCATCACCTGTACCACAGAGATCATCCTGAGAGCACTTCAGATTTTTTCAATTGTCATATAGATCGCCTACCACACTCTCACACACATCTAAAGTATCCTAGTCTACTCTTTCGACTATCATTCTACTAGAACACGTTAACCTCATTTCACACCTGAACTACTGACAGCCTAGATACTCACAGCGACACCTCTTCTTATCCTTATCACTACTCTTCACTCACTTGCACTTGCCTACCCTCTTTACACTGCTGACCGTCCCTTCAACCCTTTCAACTCATCCGTTTTTCCCGCTGATCACTTCTTGACTGTATCACACCTGTAGTACTTTATCTCCGAGACACTCTTGACATTTGTACTACCTTGTCTCCTGTCGACTACCTCTTTCACCACTATGCCTTAACTCTTTCCGTCCCATCTAGACCTGTGTTGTCTACACCTTTGTGTACCATATGTCAACAAGATGTATATCGCGCAGTGATAGATTAGTTTGGTATCATCACTATCGAAGAAGTTATACCATATTGACATCTTACATGGTGTGACGTGTCACCAACACCTACGTGTGACCGTGATTTGTGTGCTTCAGTATTTGCTTGATCCTGCATGTCCAACGACACACTCACACATGGAAGTCGCTTATGTTGAGGTGTTCATATTATCTCATCTTACTCTCACTTGTGCCATTCCACACTGTGCCTTTTCGTCTGATCACTACCTGTCACCAGACCATTCACAGACTTACCTGTCACGCGTTCATGACGGATGGAGTTTCGTATGTGTTACATAGCAGCCTATACTCTATATTTTGAAGATGTATCACTATTGTTATATCTTATCACTACACACCAGTGAGTGTGGCAGTGTATTCTCTATCGATATCAACTGAAACAGGTAATTGATGTGCACACATCACTCTTCTTAACTGTTGAGCTGTCACACCCAGTAGTCCACACCATCCTCCGTATCCTTGCCTCCTCCTGTCGGTACATCCTCACCGTCATCGTAGCGTACACTCACACTCCACGTCAGCCATCCCTCTGTGACACGTACTCTAGCTGCCTATGTGGGCTATTTCGCCGCTGACTTTTATTTGTTTGTCCTAGTATGCACAACGTCGTCGTTCTCAGTTCTACTCATTACCTCCTCTATTAAATCTGTACACAGATACACTCGGATCACATATCAGGCGTCTCCTCCTCATATCCACATCTATGCCCACTTGACTGAGTTTCCAAGGTGTCTCTTCACTACACAACACGCGAGATTCGAAGCGATTCTATTTCTCAGTGTTCAACAAGATGTTCCACGCCATCCACAGAGTGTCCTTCACCACAGGTCACTCGGTACCACAGTGCATACACTCTGCATTACCTTCACAGATACTCCACACTCCTACACCTGATATGCATATCTTACTCCATCACTCCGCTCACCTCCTTTCCTGCTTGTCACTGACACATACAAGTGTACCCCGTACCTTACTATTGATCTATCTCTCTCCCTCCTCCCTCTCCCTTTCTTTCCTCCTGCTTCCTTCTCCCTCCTCTTCCCCTCCCTCTCTCCTCCTTCTCCTCAGTGACACCCACGTTCTACATGAGTCACTACCGGTTCCTTCACCTCCCCCTCCTCCTGTGTATTCTCCTTCTTATTCATTGCCTTCTCATTTCACCGCAGAACCAATACACTCACTCCTAAGCCCATCATCTCTCACACTACCATCACACCATGACCACACACCACTGCCTGACTTCTCAATCCTCCATGTTCATCACTATCACTCTCCAGACTCAGCATGCTACTTATCTTCCTCCTTTGTCACACTCCTCACTGTTCACTTCTGCCTGACAGCGTTATAACTCACTACATATTTCTACCTACTCAGCATGCTATGTGATATTACCCTCCCACATTTTTTAACACTCACTGTTCACATGTGTCATCACTACACACCTACTATCTCTATTCAAGTCCTAACATTACCTCGCATCCACTACACACGCTACGTCAGCCTCATACAGAGATCCAGCTCATACCCTTACTGATATAGTGTACACACACTGTTCTTCCATTGGTGCCACTCACTGCACCGTCTATATACTACGTAGCTCTTTATTTCCTCAGACTTTAGATTCATATAGACACCATCACATACTTCCTTCCTCACATACTCTCATCACAACTATACGACTGTATATCTCACTCACATCCTCACTCCCACACGGCTGACTCTATCTGCACTCCTTCGTCTGCTGTCATCCTGCCTCACTCGTGCACTCCTCCTTTACCTATCTGTGTTCTGACCTGTTCGTCTCATCTCCTACTCCCCACCTCGTCCTCCTTCCTCCTGTCCTTTACTAGTGCTCGTTTCACCTCACTTTTCAGCCCTTCTCTCTACTCCATGTAGCCACCCATTCCACCATTACCCACTACCGGTGCATCCTACCTAACTCCACCTTATCCTCAGATTGATTACCCACCCAGTTCTCCGATCCGCCCCTACCACTTCACTCAACTTCTTGTCATTACCTGCATCATTCCTACTTATTTCCATTTACGTATCTTTGTTGCACGCACTACACTTTGCCGACCTCTGCTCCACTCTCGTTCTCACAGTCACGATCTTCTTTCCCTCACTATTCTACTCTGCATTATTCCTTGTCTCACCTCCATACTACACCTACAGTTCTAGATACGCTGTCATAGTCAGCTATTACCCTCTTTATATCCTACTTTCTCATTTTATTTATGGTGTTAGTCATGCCATAATTCATTTACTATCACTGTATCTTCTCTACTCTTGTTAGTATAATTTAATGTCTCGATACTTATATCACTGTCTATCATTGTAAACATGCCCACCGTTACTGATTGTATCTATATATAGTATATACAGAAGCACCTCCAATAAATATCTAATGATTGTGTATCTTGATTCATTATACATATTTTACACTTTTTTTATAGTAACTACCTATTCGTTTGTTAATACTTCAATTCATATATTAATAGTCAGCACAGCACAAATTACTACAAATTTTTAGCGATAATCACAATATTGTTTACATGTGCCATTCAACATACTTTCAAATTCCACAACATTCCCCTCCCCTACCCTCATTACTATCCTTAACTGTACTTTTCTTAAGATAGTTACAAATGTACATCAATCATTACAACTCCCATTAAGTGAAATGTTCATAATATGTATCCAAATTCAGTGGACCAGAGACCTTCCAGATATCTATATTATATGTCTTTCTATGAATATTATTGACCTTCTGTGATCTCCAATGTGCATGCTCTCCTATCCATTTGTGTTTTCTACCATTTACTCCTCCTTTGTACTACGCGTCCTAATACTACTTTCTGGTCCATAACGCTGTCGGTTCCTCTGTGTCACGTCCTCCGAGCAATTTATTCCATCTCCTGTCCCTTTCACTCTTTTTTTAGCCTTGCTTGTCTTTCCTTCTTTTATTGTCCATAATCCTAATGTCAATGCCATGTGATGACATTCTTCTCTCTTTTTGTTTTTTTTTTCCCACATCTCACCATATCCTTTTATCCCTTTCTATCCTTCGTGTACACACTCTATTTCTCCATTCTCCTTGCCTAGACCTGTACACGCCTTTCACCACCACACTATTAATTTATCGTCGATTGTTTTGATGATCCTCCCATGTTACTAATGATCTCCCTTGTGTTGCATATCTCTCTTAGTTCTCCTTCCTTATTTCCCGCCAGCGACCGGCCACGTCCTTGAGTCCTACTGACCACCGTTTTCTGGTCACCCTTATGTCACCAACTCCTATGTTCTTTATTACCTATTATATACATAACTCGCTTGAACCTCGACCATTACATTTTATGCCATCTGAGTGATGTCCCTCTCATACACGTCCGCCATTACTTCCACTTATATTGATTCTTGGCCTCTTTCTCCAGTGTTTTTCTATGCTATTGGTATTCCAGTTATAGTATGCCACGGGATGCGTTCGCATGGTATGATGCAAAGAATGTTGTGGTTGATGCTGCAGGGTGCAAGACTCCGACGATGGTGGATGACGCCGAGCTAAGCACATAGGCTTGGATGTACACCGACAGTCGATTTCTATGTCGT
>JAWQFJ010003052.1:60952-63452 GCA_034096865.1 Theodoxus fluviatilis
TACCGTAAATCTGGCCTTTCACTCTGCCTTCAACTCGTTTCTGCCCTTCACTTTTTCATCTCCTTACATTGTCCTCTTACTTCAACTATGCTTTTTGGCTCCTTCGCCTCTGTTCCTTCCACATACCTTTCACTCTGCCTTTATCTTTTCACTTTCTTTTTGCCTTTTCCCCCTATTTCTTTTTTGTTTTATCCCTCTTTTTTCCCTCTTCTTTTCCTTTCACTCTTTCCTTTCACCCTCCTTTTGTTTCTGTGTTTTTTCCTTTCCTCCCTTTTCGCTTCTCGCCTTTTTTTCTTTTCCTTTTACCTGCCTTCTTTTTCTCCCTCTTTCTACCTTTCTATTCACCTTTTCCTTTTTTTTAATTTTCTTTCCTTTTCTCTTTTTCCCTTTCTGTCTGTCCTTTCCCTTCTTTTTCTTCCCCCATGCCCTTATCTTTTCTTCCTTTCTGTTTATTCTCTTTTTTTTATTTCCTCTACCCTCTTTTTTGTCCCTATCCCCCTCCTTTTGCCTTTTATCTTCTCTTTTCCCTCTTTCCCTTTGCCTCGCCATTTCCTTCTCACCATTTTTGTCTTTTTTTTCCTTTCCCTCCTTTTCACTTCCCTTCTTGTTTTCCGTTCTTCTACCCCTCGTTTCTCTTCTTCCTTTCCCTCTTTGACTTTACTTTTCTTCCTTTCACTCTGCCTTCACCTCTTGCGCGTCCATTCACCCATTTTGTTTTCACGCTACTGAAGGGTTCTGGTGTGGTTGAGGGGGTCTCTCTGCCTTTATCTTGTTCATACCCTTCACTCTGGCCCTTCCCACTGCATCCTTTCACTACTGCGCCATTTTTCACCTCTGCCTTCAACCTTGTTCACTCCTTTTCGCGTATCGAGGACCCTTTCACGGCGTCTGCCTTCACCTTTTCACGCATTCTTTTCGCTTTTCCCGTACTGGCGTCCATTCCCTTCTTGTTCCCTTCACGTTCTGTGGTGTGAGCCTTCGCGACGGTTGGTGCCTTTCTTCCTTAATTTCGACTCCTTTCACGCCTCCTCCTGTCACCTTTCCTCCTGCCCTTCCGCCTTGTCCCAAGTGGCATCTACGCAGTTTTATTTCTTGGGCCCAATTGAGTCCTCACATTTGTCATGGGAGGTAACTCTGTCCTAGTCTTTGTTTGCTTCAGATCTTGAGTATGCTGCCCGAAAGCCTCTTTGGCAGTGGAGTGGGGAAGCGCATCAAGTTCCACGGACGTGGCGCCCCCCTCCATGTGTCTTCTACAGCTATACCCTGCTTGGGTCATTGTGCGTATGATTGGCAGTTGTTGTATGGACTTCTTCTGCATCTTTTGGGGGGCATTACTCCCTACTCCGGGGTGTTATAGATGGGAGGGGGCTGAGTTGAGGGATTCACTATGGGGGAGGAAGGCTCTGGGAGGGAAGGGCGGAGGGGGGGGGAGCGGGGGTAGCGGGCAAGAAGGGAGGTGGACGGGTGGGGGGGGTTGGAGGTGGGAGGGTGTAGCAGGGTGCCTCCTCGCTCGTTAAAGTGTGCACTGCTTGGTGGAGGAGGGGGGGAGGGGAACTCCTCTCCTCCTCCTCCTCCTCCTCCTCTCTTCAATTCCTCCTCCACCTACCTCCTCCTCCTCTTCTCCATTTTTCCTCTCTCCGCGGCTGCTCTCCCCTCTCTTCGCTCCTTGGGGCCTCCGATGTCCTTGATTCCTACGGACTGAAGGGGGGCTGGGGAGTGGGGCGAAGTGCGACTCCGTGTTCACTCGGTGGGCCTGATGTCTCTCCTCGGAGGGAAAGGAGTGTGGGCGCGAGGGTCGCCGCCTTCCACAAAAAAAAAAAAAAAAAAAAAGAAAAAAAAAAAAAAAAAATAAAAGAACCATCCTTCCTCCTTGGGGCCTCTTAGTCCCTTATCCTCCTCATTGAACCCCTTTCACCTCCCTCCATGCCCTCCTCGCTCGTCCTCCTCGTCCTCCATCCTCTCCTGGCCTCGCTCCACTTTGGCGTCTCCTTGCCTAGTCTCCTCCTCAATGGAAGGATGGGGCAGTTTCGAGGGGGTAAGGGGGGAAGGGGATGACGGGCGGAAGAGAATGGGAGGGAAGTTTTGTAGCGGTGGCTCGACCTGTCGGGGACGAAGGTGACGCGATCTTCCTTCAGGTAGATTTCCCGTTTTGTCCAGCTCACATCGGAACATTCTTTATATAGGAAGGGTGCTTCCTTTCCCTCCTCTTCCTCCTCCCTCCTCCTCCTTCCTCCTCCTCCTCCTTCCTTCTCCTCCTCCTTCCTCCTCCCTCCTCCTCTTCCTTCTTCTTTCCTCCTCTTTCCTTTTCCCTCCTCCTCCTCCTCCCTCCTCCTCCCTCCTCCTCCTTCCTCCTCCTTCCTCCTCCTCCTCCTCCTCCTCCTCCTCCTCCTTCCTTCTCCTCCTCCCTTCCTTCTCCTCCTCCTTCCTTCTCCTCCTCCTCTTCCTTCCTTTTCCTCCTCCTTCCTCCTCCTCCTTCCTCCTCCTCCTGCCTCCTCCTTCC
>JAWQFJ010003052.1:68452-103452 GCA_034096865.1 Theodoxus fluviatilis
ACCTAGAGGAGCAATGCTCCTGCAGTTTCTTTACTCCTTGTGCAATCCCTACAGATACATGACTCCTTGTGCAATCCCTACAGATACATGACTCCTTGTGCAATCCCTACAGATACATGACTCCTTGTGCAATCCATACAGATACATGACTCCTTGTGCAATCCCTACAGATACATGACTCCTTGTGCAATCTGTACAGATACATGACTCCTTGTGCAATCCCTACAGATACATGACTGACTCCCTGTGCAATCCCTGCAGATACATGACTCCTTGTGCAATCCCTACAGATACATGACTCCCTGTGCAATCCCTACAGATACATGACTCCTTGTGCAATCCCTACACTACAGATACATGACTCCTTGTGCAATCCGTACACATGACTCCTTGTGCAATCCCTACAGATACATGACTCCTTGTGCAATCCCTACAGATACATGACTCATTGTGCTCCCTACAGATACATGACTCATTGTGCTCCCTACAGATACATGACTCCCTGTGCTCCCTACAGATACATGACTCCATGTGCTCCCTACTGATACATGACTCCTTGTGCAATCTGTACAGATACATGACTCCCTGTGCAATCCCTACAGATACATGACTCCTTGTGCAATATGTACAGATACATGACTCCCTGTGCAATCCCTACAGATACATGACTCCCTGTGCAATCCCTACAGATACATGACTCATTGTGCTCCCTACAGATACATGACTCCCTGTGCTCCCTACAGATACATGACTCCTTGTGCAATCCATACAGATACATGACTCCTTGTGCAATCTGTACAGATACATGACTCCTTGTGCTCCCTACAGATACATGACTCCTTGTGCAATCTGTACAGATACATGACTCCTTGTGCAATATGTACAGATACATGACTCATTGTGCTCCCTACAGATACATGACTCCATGTGCTCCCTACAGATACATGACTCCATGTGCTCCCTACAGATACATGACTCCTTGTGCAATCTGTACAGATACATGACTCCATGTGCTCCCTACAGATACATGACTCCTTGTGCAATCCCTACAGATACATGACTCCATGTGCTCCCTACAGATACATGACTCCATGTGCTCCCTACAGATACATGACTCCTTGTGCAATCTGTACAGATACATGACTCCCTGTGCAATCCCTACAGATACATGACTCCTTGTGCAATATGTACAGATACATGACTCCCTGTGCAATCCCTACAGATACATGACTCCCTGTGCAATCCCTACAGATACATGACTCCTTGTGCAATATGTACAGATACATGACTCCTTGTGCAATCCCTACAGATACATGACTCCTTGTGCAATCCCTACAGATACATGACTCCCTGTGCAACCCCTACAGATACATGACTCCCTGTGCTCCCTACAGATACATGACTCCCTGTGCAACCCCTACAGATACATGACTCCCTGTGCTCCCTACAGATACATGACTCATTGTGCATTCCCTACAGATACATGACTCCCTGTGCAATCCCTACAGATGTATGACTCCCTGTGCAATCCCTACAGATACATGACTCCTTGTGCATTCCCTACAGATACATGACTCCCTGTGCAATCCCTACAGATACATGACTCCTTGTGCAATCCCTACAGATACATGACTCCCTGTGCTCCCTACAGATACATGACTCATTGTGCTCCCTACAGATACATGACTCCATGTGCTCCCTACAGATACATGACTCCTTGTGCAATCCCTACAGATACATGACTCCATGTGCTCCCTACAGATACATGACTCATTGTGCTCCCTACAGATACATGACTCCATGTGCTCCCTACAGATACATGACTCCCTGTGCAATCCCTACACTACAGATACATGACTCCTTGTGCAATCCGTACACATGACTCCTTGTGCAATCCCTACAGGTACATGACTCCTTGTGCAATCCCTACAGATACATGACTCATTGTGCTCCCTACAGATACATGACTCCATGTGCTCCCTACAGATACATGACTCCATGTGCTCCCTACAGATACATGACTCCTTGTGCAATCCCTACAGATACATGACTCATTGTGCTCCCTACAGATACATGACTCCATGTGCTCCCTACATATACATGACTCCTTGTGCAATCCCTACAGATACATGACTCCTTGTGCAATCCCTACAGATACATGACTCCTTGTGCAATCCGTACACATGACTCCTTGTGCAATCCCTACAGATACATGACTCCTTGTGCAATCCCTACAGATACATGACTCCTTGTGCAATCCCTACAGATACATGACTCATTGTGCTCCCTACAGATACATGACTCCATGTGCTCCCTACAGATACATGACTCCTTGTGCAATCCCTACAGATACATGACTCCATGTGCTCCCTACAGATACATGACTCCATGTGCTCCCTACAGATACATGACTCCTTGTGCAATCCCTACAGATACATGACTCATTGTGCTCCCTACAGATACATGACTCCATGTGCTCCCTACAGATACATGACTCCATGTGCTCCCTACAGATACATGACTCCTTGTGCAATCCCTACAGATACATGACTCATTGTGCTCCCTACAGATACATGACTCCATGTGCTCCCTACAGATACATGACTCCTTGCGCAATCCCTACAGATACATGACTCCTTGTGCAATCCCTACAGATACATGACTCCTTGTGCAATCCGTACACATGACTCCTTGTGCAATCCCTACAGATACATGACTCCTTGTGCAATCCCTACAGGTACATGACTCCTTGTGCAATCCCTACAGATACATGACTCATTGTGCTCCCTACAGATACATGACTCCATGTGCTCCCTACAGATACATGACTCCTTGTGCAATCCCTACAGATACATGACTCCATGTGCTCCCTACAGATACATGACTCCATGTGCTCCCTACAGATACATGACTCCTTGTGCAATCCCTACAGATACATGACTCATTGTGCTCCCTACAGATACATGACTCATTGTGCTCCCTACAGATACATGACTCCATGTGCTCCCTACAGATACATGACTCCATGTGCTCCCTACAGATACATGACTCATTGTGCTCCCTACAGATACATGACTCCATGTGCTCCCTACAGATACATGACTCCATGTGGTCCCTACAGATACATGACTCCATGTGCAATCCCTACAGATACATGACTCCCTGTGCAATCTGTACAGATACATGACTCCATGTGCTCCCTACAGATACATGACTCATTGTGCTCCCTACAGATACATGACTCCATGTGCTCCCTACAGATACATGACTCCATGTGCTCCCTACAGATACATGACCCATTGTGCAATCCCTACAGATACATGACTCCATGTGCTCCCTACAGATACATGACTCCATGTGCTCCCTACAGATACATGACTCATTGTGCTCCCTACAGATACATGACTCCCTGTGCTCCCTACAGATACATGACTCCATGTGCTCCCTACAGATACATGACTCCATGTGCTCCCTACAGATACATGACTCCTTGTGCAATCCCTACAGATACATGACTCCCTGAGCAATCCCTACAGATACATGACTCCTTGTGCAATCCATACAGATACATGACTCCTTGTGCAATCCCTACAGATACATGACTCCATGAGCTCCCTACAGATACATGAGTCCTTGTGCAATCCCTACAGATACATGACTCCTTGTGCAATCCCTACAGATACATGACTCATTGTGCAATCCCTACAGATACATGACTCATTGTGCTCCCTACAGATACATGACTCCATGTGCTCCCTACAGATACATGACTCTCTGTGCAATCCCTACAGATACATGACTCCTTGTGCAATTCCTACAGATACATGACTCCTTGTGCAATCTGTACAGATACATGACTCCTTGTGCAATCCCTACAGATACATGACTCCTTGTGCAATCCCTACAGATACATGACTCCCTGTGCAATCCCTACAGATACATGACTCCCTGTGCAATTTGTACAGATACATGACTCCTTGTGCAATCCCTACAGATACATGACTCCTTGTGCAATCCCTACAGATACATGACTCCTTGTGCAATCCCTACAGATGCATGACTCCCTGTGCAATCCCTACAGATACATGACTCCTTGTGCAATCCCTACAGATACATGACTCCTTGTGCAATCCCTACAGATACATGACTCCCTGTGCAATCTGTACAGATACATGACTCCTTGTGCAATCCCTACAGATACATGACTCCCTGTGGAATCCCTACAGATACATGACTCCATGAGCTCCCTACAGATACATGACTCCCTGTGCAATCCCTACAGATACATGACTCCCTGTGCAATCCCTACAGATACATGACTCCATGAGCTCCCTACAGATACATGACTCCTTGTGCAATCCCTACAGATATATGACTCCTTGTGCAATCTGTACAGATACATGACTCCCTGTGCAATCCCTACAGATACATGACTCCTTGTGCAATCCCTACAGATACATGACTCCTTGTGCAATCCCTACAGATACATGACTCCTTGTGCAATCCCTACAGATACATGACTCCTTGTGCAATCCCTACAGATACATGACTCCTTGTGCAATCCCTACAGATACATGACTCCTTGTGCAATCCCTACAGATACATGACTCCTTGTGCAATCCCTACAGATACATGACTCCATGTGCTCCCTACAGATACATGACTCCTTGTGCAATCCATACAGATACATGACTCCTTGTGCAATCCCTACAGATGCATGATGGCAAGAAGGTGTCGGAGTGCCTGAAGAAGGGAGTCAAGATTGCCAACCAGTGTATGGACAGCTCTGTGCAGGTCCAACTCTTCGTGGAGCTTCTCAACCACTACATCTACTTCTATGAGAAGGGATGTGACCAGGTGAGTAACAAAGGGTTTGCAGTTTAATCCCAGGATCACCAAGTACCTTGTTTGGAAGACTGAAGATTTATTTTAAAAACAACTAAAATATGCAAAGTTAGAAAGGTGGAGCATTGTCTTGTTCGCCCTTTCCTGTTCAGTAAGCCTCACTTGGCCAACCCGCTATCTGCTCATGTGGGCCCAACTTGGCTTTAGGAGGGTGCATCCATATCACATGTGTTTCCCATCAAACAATGTTCCTAGTGTGGGAATGGTCAATGTGGGTCCACTCTGGATTTTCCATTTGAGATAATCTTACCATTGCTAGACGCTAATGTCCCCGGAGAGAGTTGGGAGGGAGCATTTGTCTCCAGACAGGTGCACCTGCAACATGCACCTCTGAATTCTAGAAGCCCAGCTTAGCTTAGTTTTACCTCTGAACAGCAAAGGGTTAAAAGAGAATATTGGAATGTTTTTTTGAAAGTAACAACATTTTTTTTCTCTCAAGTTAAATGATGAGAAACAAAATTTTGCCACATAATTAAGTCAAACCAGAAATGTTGAAGTTTCTCACATTTGCATTGCAACAATTGCGTACTGAAGAAGAAAATGAGAAGAAAAAAAGCTTTCTGTGATTTCATTTTCATGTTTGTGATTAGTCATGTGGATTTTGTGTTAACAGTTACAGTTAATCATTTATTACTTTTTCAATGTTAATAAATTATCACTGAAAGCTGTTGCAATAATTTGTTTCAGTCAGGCATTCCTGTCCATTCTCAGCATTGCACCTTTTCTTTTTGTTTGTTTGTTTGTTTGTTTGTTTCTGTACACCACTATCCTGTTTCTCCTCGTTCCCCTGCAGATTTCAGTCCAGGTGCTGAACCAGATCATTGCCAAGATCCGAGAGTACCTGCCCAACCTGGAGGCCAATGAGGAGACGGAGCAGATCAACAAGCACTTCAGAAATACCCTGGAACACCTGCAGCTCAAAATGGATGTAGGGGGATCTGCCCCTTCCTATGAGGGTCTAGTCCTGCAGTAGGGCCTCTTCTGATTTAGGGGCTCTTTCTTTTCCAGTAGGGGCTGCTTCCTCTCTAGTAGGGGCTATGCTCTTCTCTAGTAAGGGCTGCGATCTTCTCTAGTAGGGGGCTGCTTCTTCTCTAGTAGGGGCTATGCTCTTCTCTAGTAAGGGCTGCGATCTTCTCTAGTAGGGGGCTGCTTCTTCTCTAGTAGGGGCTATGCTCTTCTCTAGTAAAGGCTGCGATATTTTCTAGTAAGGGCTGCGATCTTCTCTAGTAGGGGGCTGCGATCTTCTCTAGTAGGGGCTGCTTCTTCTCTAGTAGGGGCTGCACTCTTCTCTTGCCAGATGCTGGCTCCTCCTGCAGTAGGGATTGATTCTGTTTCTAAAAGGAGTCAATTTCCCTTCAGCTGAGAGTGGTTTGGTCAGTGAGGGTGGGTTTCTTTTCTGCTGTCATAGGGGATGGTTCTTACGGTGTGTTGAAGAAGTTTGACCAGCCCACTTTTGAGACTTTCTATGGAGAGTTCTCGTTTAATTTCTGGGTGTTGATTCTCCAGAGGGAAATGACATGGAAGCAAGGTGGAAGTCTGATGTTTTCTACAGAGGGGGCCAGGTCTCCATCGAGGAGCTTGCACTCCAGAGAAGCTGCCTCTTTGTTAAATTTAGAATGTCCTTGGACATGAAGACCCAGTGGGAGTTTGAACTGCTTTTCCTCACTAAAGATTTTTTTTTAATGGGACTTTGAAAACAGCCTGGGATATATTATTATGCCAAACTGGCTGAATTTATGGTCATCCATCAGAGAGGATTTTGAATCTTTTTTTTCTTCTTTTCTTTTCTTTTTTAAAAAACTTTCTTTTGCCCTGTCACAATCTACAAGTATGCATGTACAGTGTAAAGACAGAGTGATATGAATAGGTCAACTCAATATGTCTCCAGTCTCATGGCATTACATTGGTAATGTGTTGGCTTTCACATCCCTTTTGCCACTCAGCTTTTATGATTTTTGTTTGTGTTTTATAGCATGCAGTCATGCTTGTGTGATATCAGGTGATCTAATCTGTTAAGTAGTCATGGAATGGAATGAAATCAAACTGCATGAGGTCAGTCCTTTGCCATTGGTGTATAGTCTTGTATAGCATCGGCATTTATTACTGTTGGAATTGAGTGTAGATTACTTGAGAAAGAGGTAAATACGGTAACTGTGGAAAATGATTTGTGAAGCTGTGTGTTGATGAAATGCAGAGTCTGGTCACTGTCCTCAATGGAAAAATGGCTTTGGAAAAAAGAAGCTCAAGTTGATGCTGAAGACAGTACAGAGGCAGTTGATTTTATACGACACTTCATGGCAGAGGAGTCCGTATTTAAAAATTGAAGTGCAAGTCGATTGCTTGAAGAATGTTTGGCAAAGTTCATTCTGACATGCAGTTTTGCAATATGTATATGTTATGTTGTAGTTCCTCATCTTGCATCTCCTCAACACGGATTACGATAGAACCCTTTTTCATGAACACCTTGCTGTGTTGTGAATTGCTACAATTTTTGTAAATATTCATGCTTGGCATGTGCAACCAGACTGTTCGATTGATTATTCCCATCAGTGTATTGTCACTTTTATGTTAGCCTAATTGTTTATAAGTAGTCAAGTGTTGGATATGATGCGTTGGAAAACTGAAAAAGTACAACAAAGTGTTCAACCTTTCTGTGAGTGAGTGGTTACACAAGTGCACTGAGTAATGAAATATAATTACCATATTTTTATCTCTGTTCCGTCTTAAAGGGCCAGTGATTTAGAGCCATGCCCATGAACTAGAACGCCCTTCATCGCAAGTCTTGGAGGCTGGTGTTGGCATGCCTGCATCGAAAGTTCTTTGATAGACTTCCATCGAAGACACAGACTAGATTTTTTTTTTCTCCAGTATAATTGTGATGCTTGAATGCTGTTGTGAAGACTGAATAAAAGTGCAGAAAATGTTTTGGAGATTTGTTTCATATGTCGCTTTGGTATGGTCTGGTTTTTGACTCACATGCGAAGCAAAAGTGAGTCTATGTACTGAGCCGTGTCGTCCGGGCGTCCGGGCGTCCGTCCGGGCGTCCGTCCGTAAAAACTTAAACGTTGGATTTTTCTCGGAGACTATTAAGTCTATCAACACCAAATGTGGCATGATGGTGTATGATGACAAGGCCTCAAAAAACATACATAGTGACTTGACCTTGCTTCAAGGTCAAGGTCACAGGAGCCATAAATGTGGTCTCAAAAACAGTCATTTTTCACATTTTCCCAATTTTCTCCCACGTTATTGAGAATGGCGACCTTAGCTACAAGTGGTATATAGGTCAAAGCAAGCCCTATCTTTTGATACCAGTTTGGTTGACCTTGCTTCAAGGTCAAGGTCACAGGAGCTCTTCAAAGTTGGATTGTATACATATTTTGAAGTGACCTTGACCCTGAACTATGGAAGATAACTGTTTCAAACTTAATAATTATGTGGGGCACATGTTATACTTTCATCATGAGACACATTTGGTCACATATCATCAAGGTCAAGGTCACTTTGACCCTTATGAAATGTGACCAAAATGGGGTAGTGAACCACTAAAAGTGACTATATCTCATGGTAGAAAGTGCCAATAATCACCATTGTGCTTCCTATGTCTTGAATTAACAGCTTTGTGTTGCATGACCTTGGATGACCTTGACCTTGGGTCAAGGTCACGTGTATTTTGGTAGGAAAAATGTGTAAAGCATTTCTTTGTGTATGATGTCATTGGTAGGTTTAGTTGTTTGACCTTGACCTTGAAGGTCACCTGAAGGTCAAGGTCATATAAAGGTCAAGGTCAAGCATGTGAGTCGTATGGGCTTTGCCCTTCTTGTTATTTTATTGACATTAACTCTTTCAGTGTTAACTTTTGAAAATAAATTTTATATCCCTTATGGAATATATCCATCCACATCAAAGAAGCCTTACTTTGCCATATATTTCTTGTTTGGTTTTTTTCTCTTTTTTCCTTCCCATTAAGAACAAAACATAAAAAACCCTCCTTGGCACTGACGAAGTTAACTTCAGAATATGCTATCAATGATTGCTTTGCCTTTTTTAAATTTTCTTTCTTTCCATTAAGAACAAAACATTTAAAACCCATCTTGGCACTGACAAAGCTTGCCAATTGATGATTGGCCGTTTCTTAGACATCATGCTTACTCTCGGCTAGCCCTCAAGGAGGGTACCTAGCCCTCAAGGAGGGTACCTAGCCCTCAAGGAGGGTACCTAGCCCTCAAGGAGGGTACCTAGCGTAGGCAACGCGCCCCAGGAGTCATGACAATTTCCGCCTGGATGTTGAAGTCTCTCATTAAGTGTTGAACACCTCTGCCAAACAATATATGCATGAAACTGACTGGAAATGTGTTGAAGTTTCAAATACACTTGGTACTCCAATAATCAGATGTGTGTCAAGTGAGGGAAGATAGCACATTAAAGGATGATAAAAAAAGAAAACATACATGCACACACACACACACGCACGCACACATACACATTCAATTACGATGTGACCCTCCACCACAAACTGAGATGGTCATCCTCTAGCCTCATTTCAAAATATCAGTAGAATAAAGTGAGAGGGGTTGGGTACGTCAGCATTGACACTGATAGATTTGGGAATCGACATTCATTTGCTTATAGCACATGTTATTCCAAGCGTTCCATCAGCTGCTGTTCAGCTGGTCTGCCAAGCAAGGTACCAAATTCAAACTTTCCATCAGCTGCTGTTCAGCTGGTCTGCCAAGCAAGGTACCAAATTCAAAATGGCCACCATGTTGCCTTAAACACACCGTGTAAACTTAAGAACCTATTTTCTCAAAACATCATGCCAGTGGGAACCAGGCTTCAGGAGCTCGTAACTTTGTCGCTTTTTCCCCCATCCCCAAGCGTTTTCTACGTTGTTGGAAAGAAAAATGTCTCCATGTGCGTAAGTCAAAATTTCCAAGAGGTGAATAACTAGGGGCAATGTGACTTGATTTGCATTAACTCTAAACTTTTACAGTGATTTTCGTGCTTAATGGCCTAAACTGTTACAGTGATTTTCGTGCTTAAAGGCTGATAGGCCGTAAAACACTATCCGTCCATCCATCCATCCGTAGTGAAGGATCACATTATCTCAACCAGAGTGCACTGAGAACGCAAACCTCTGCCAAGGAAGTCACAATTTTTCTTCCATGGCTCGTATAATCCAGGCGGCATGTTCTGCTGGCAAGGCCTGGCGCTATGAAGTTTAGTTCATTTTAGCAATGGCTACTGGTCTCTGGGTGCAGAACACATGTGCTTGTGTCATCAATAGTTTGATGTCTACAGCTTTGTGATGCATGATAAAAACCGCTGGCGCTGAACCTCCAGGTTTTGGCATTTAAAAAAAAGAAAGAAAAAAAAAGAGCGGGTTCTCGAGAAAAGAGGGGGAAAACACACACACACACACAAAAACACAAAAAACCAGGTCGGGTTCGAACCCACAACCTCGCGAAAAAAGAGAGAAAAAAGTTTCAGCGCAGAATCAAACCTGGTCACGCATGATCAAGAGTCCAACGCTCTACCAGATGTGCCATTGGAGAACTGATATGACTGAGTGTTTGTAAAGCATTTATAACGTTCTTTTCCGTAAACCCCCTTGGTTCGTATTTTGCACTGTAAATTGTAGAAGAATGGATGATAGTTCATGAAATTTGAGTGGTCTTGTACATTTTAGGATACTCCAGGTCTATTTCTGCCAAGTTTAATATTGATTCACAGCCATTAGGCCACGCATTTTGCCATTCCGTCAACTGACATTTGAGGGGGGGGGTTTTCGAGTTTACGACCTAAATAAATCACTTTCTTTTCAAACCTCGATTCTGAAAAATTGATACATTCAATCGGACCTAACTTCCAGTAAGTGTGCAAAATGTCAACGAAATCCATCCAGTAGTTTTTGAGAAATCAGCCGTTTAGTCGGGACTGACAGGCAAACATACAGATAAAATTATGTCAATTTATACAACGTCAAATGATCACGTCACACATTTTGCATTTCGCCATTCCATCAACTGACATTTTAGGGGGGTGTCTTCGAGTTTACGACCTTAAAAAATCACTTTCTTTTCAAACCTCAATTCTGAAAATTTGATACATTCAATCGGACCTAACTTCCAGTAAGTGTGCAAAATGTCAAGGAAATCCGTCCAGTAGTTTTTGAGATATCAGCCGTTAAGTCGGGACAGACAGACAGACACACACACACACACAGACAGACAGATAAAGTCTGTAGGACCTCCAGTAAACCTGGAGGGATAAAAGATCCCTTTATCACTTGAGTCCAATTCCTAAACTAGATAAAAGATAACCTCCACAGCTTGAAAGATTGTCCCTGGGGTGAAACCTTTGCCTTCCACCAAATTTCATCAGAATCCGTTTTGATCTTTTGGAGTTGTGTGGAGGAGTGACAAAAGACATGATGGTAGCAGGGCGCAGGTATGAGACAAAATCGTAGCTGCTTTCCAGCTGTTTTGCCAACTAACAAACTAACCGAGGCAGAGGTAAAGAGCGCATCACTCAAAGCCATTGGAGTTGTTATATCACCAGTGGTTTACTTCGCAGTTACAGCATTTATACACAACTTTTTGTGACAAAATTGAGGACAACAATATGCAATGCAAGCTAAATACTGATATGTTTCATTGAAATTAGTCAGAAAAGAGTACAAAAATAGTTGCCATCTGCACTTTGTGTTCAGATTTCATTTCCAGAATCTGTACACAATACTGTTCAGCCTGGCCACCCTCTCTGATCTCCCATTACACAAAATTCCACCTTTTCCTCACAAAAAGTTTTTGTGACCATACATGTGTGCATTCAAAAGACTTTGGTCCAACCGTTTCCCAGAGCAATTGTTATCCGAGTCTTGACACCTTGAAAACAAGCAGACTCATTGCACAAACAACTTAAAAACAACACGAAACTAAAATCACATCAACTATGATCAATTCATTTCAAACACAACTATTTTGTTGTTTACCTTCTAAAGAGCACAATCCAAAATAAACATCTACAGATGGAAGGCAGGCTCAAACTCTCAATTTTGACAGGAAACCACTGACATTCATGACGGAATAATTAAACAGGCAAGAGATGGGAATTTTGGTGATGAAGAAGAAGAACAAAAGGATGTTTAGTAAGCATGAAAAAAAACATCCTCGCATTGGAAGCTGGTGAACAAGTCATCCACAGGTATGTGTAATAAGTACTACACGAGCCAGAAAAATGTGCATATGGAACTAGGACCTCTGTTTCCATCTTCACTAATGAGACTTTTTTCCAACCCTTCCTTGGTACTTTCCATCCATTATCCCATAGTGATATTTGCTACCATTGAGGTTCCTCCAACCTGTTTGCCATGAAGACTACAAATAAATATCGTAATGTCTCAAAGCTATTCCTTTGCTGATGAAAACTTCAAAGGGTACAGATTTGTACTGGAAACAAGAAAAATATAAACACAACTCTAAGAGCTCCTTCCTCCATTAGACCAGGCAATGTCTCAGGACTTGAGCTGTGTGGTACACAACTGTAATGTTCCCCGCCCATAATGATGTCATCAAACTCGGTAAAATGGGGCATTCCTCTGTGAAAAACTGTCACTGGAATCAGACGTCAATCAGATACGGTGTATGTGTCTCGGGTCTGTGCTACCTACACAAGACAATGCCGAAATTTGTTCAGTGCAATACTTGTTTGATATTTAGTCTTGTTCTGGATTTGATGAAAGAAGGAAAACATGACATTGGGAGATCAACACACACACACACACACACACACACACACACACACGAGCACACACACACCATTTTAGGCGTTAAAATGTTCATATCTTATGTGTGTGTGCATGAGTGTGTGTGAAGTTGACTTTTTCCTGAGCTTTGATAGGATGATCAGCAATCTATTTTCTAAGACAGGGCTGATGACTAATTATGCTGTGCTTGGTCACAATTTGTCTTCAGACTGGCAGCAAGGTTAGACTCAGGAGGGACACGCATATCACTTCTGACTTTCCACCTCCCCTCTGCACAGAGGAACCTTTGCAAGGCACGCCATGACAAACCCACAAAGCACAGTGCCAGTGCCAGACAGCAAGCCTTAGATATCACACCAAAGAACAGCTTGCACCTATGAAAAGTGGCTTGGTCAAACTACATATCAATGAAAAATGTGTGGGCCAAAAGATGAGAAAATAATCTTTGCTTAGTATACCCAAGTCAACAAAAACTACTGTCCAGAGACGAGCATCCCAATTAGGCAAGGAAAGTGTACAGCAAATCATTAGAATTCAACCACAAAACATCCAACAAATGTATAAACATCTCTCATGTGTGTGTGTG
The DNA here is from genome assembly GCA_034096865.1 of Theodoxus fluviatilis. Classification (NCBI taxonomy): domain Eukaryota; kingdom Metazoa; phylum Mollusca; class Gastropoda; order Cycloneritida; family Neritidae; genus Theodoxus; species Theodoxus fluviatilis. The sequence goes on from JAWQFJ010003052.1 coordinate 81,712, forward strand.
TGCATAATCTTCTGTCTTTGTAATCATAAAGCACATGACAAATGTTTCACATTAAAAACCATTACATTTACAATATTTCTCACTTCAAACTTCATATCAAACTAGGATCCTTGGTGTGGCTCTAGATCTCCACCACAGCCGTGTGACTATGGATCAGCAGAGTTCAGTCTTGCCCTATGTGGGTGTGTGTCAGGAAGATTGCCAAGGCCAACAGTTCAGTTTCAACACATATTTAAACTGATAAAAACTTATGAAAATCATGCCTGCAACAACTACCAGACATGTACAATCCTGAAGCATGTTGGAAAGTAAATTGCATGGAAAAAACAACTGCACGCACTCTCAGTATTTCACACATCATATCTGTGGGTTTTTTAAAGTAAGAAATTAATATATATTTAAAACTTACAACAATAACAAAACCAACCTTGCAACTTTCATACATACTTAAAAAAAATTTATAGTTGTCTTTGAGAGACCTTTGCTTATATGTTTTTAATAGATATCTGAATATTTCAAGATAATATTTTTTAAAGCTAATTCATGAACAAGATGTTGGGGGGAGGGGATGGTGGTATACATGTCAGCTACATCTAGAAACTAGAAATAACTAAAATTTGGACAAACTAAACATTGGGATTCAACTAAGTCTAGCATCAGATATTCATTTATTTTTTTAAATATATAGAAATCCAGCAATATACCAAGCCTAATCACTTACCAAATGCTCCAAACTGTCAGGGAGATTGAAGTGACTAGGGGCAAATACAGATTTTTTCAGAGATGGGAGCTAAATTCTGAAACCAACTTACCATGGCATTTATCAAGAAACCATACTGATGTAGAAGACTACTCTAGGATGAAATGTCAGATAACACCAACATTTCTATTCTTTAATGCAATAACTGCAAAATAACTTTATTTTCTGAGTTGGCAATTTCGAAATATTGATTTGAATAACAAATATCTGGATACATCACACAAAAATACCCTGCAATAAAACTTTCTTGAATGTCTTTTGTAACAATCTCATAAGAAAAATTTACAACACACATGCACGTTTCCTGGCAAGGTGCAGTAGCTGCCTCAAACCTTACAACTGTTTATCAATGGAAGAAAATAGCAAGCACATTGGGGGGAAGGGGGGGGGGGGGGGGGGGGGAACAACTTGATAAAACCCAAAATCGGTCTACACATTCCCTCACATTGGTTGTGCTCTACTTAAGTTAACAACCAGTTTACAGTCTTTGTGGATATTGTGGGGTTTAAAAAAATTTTATTTGCAGTTTCTAAAAAATATGCCATAACAAATGAATCATGTTCACAAGACCTAGATGTTGATGCTGAATGTTCTGAGAAAGCTTTGGGTAAATCTAGGTGGAATGGCTGCATAGCGATTGGGACAACAATCACAACCAAAAAAAGACTGCACTTTTCTCCCCTATGGGATGGCTGGGGCAGTGAACTAGCACAGCCAGGGAGCCAATCTCAAGGACGTGTATCCCAGGTAGTCCAGCAAACATACATGTAGAGGAGGAAGAGATAATGATGGATCACTTTCTCGACTTGGCAAGCCTTTAAAAAATTAATTTCGGGGGGTTGTCTGATAAACATTTGAAACATTTTGAAAAGGCAAAGAGAGTATTTGTGGCAGGTTGTGTAATAGCAGCACCTCCACATGCCATTTCATATTGGCACTTAGAATTTATCTGTTTAAAACAGGGGATAGATGAGATAATATGTAGTCTCAGCTGCTGCTTACTCATTGCGAGAGAAAAAAATGCCACCTCTGCTGAAATGCAGCCATGAGACTAGTCGGATCTTTGGCAAGAGTTAGGATAAATGACCAGGCCACTGCCTCTTACTTTGGCCTATACTTTTTTTATTATAATAGTTTAGTAAAAACTAATATAAATATACTCATGAGAAAAAATACATCCACCTCCACACAGTGAAATATATATAACTATTTGGAAAAAAAGTCTGCTATACATATTTACGAGCAGCAGAAACCCAAACTGGTGATTTGTGAAGCAAACATTCACTGCTACTTGAAATAATAATAGTAGGTGGTTGAAACAAAACATCTATCTTTCAGCTCCATGCATTGTTACTTTGCAGCATAACGTGCAAAAAGCTCTACTTAATTCAGCCACACAAATTAAGACATAATGTAATGTGCAGGTTACGGGCACTACAAATAAATAACTACGGCAAGTCTTACAAAGGGAACCAAATTAGCACAATAGAAACAGCAAGTATCTATCTATCTATCTATCTATCTATATATATAGATAGATAGATAGATACTTATATATATATATATTTATGTACAAAACTCATCTGCACGCCAAACAATACAAATGAAAAGTCATTTTTCAAATTGCTTCTCTACCTTTTGAATCTGCATGAAATGCTTTCGAAAGGGCAAGATACAAAATCACACAAAAATGAAAACACAAGCATGCTAATGTGTATGAAAATTAGCTACAAATGTGCAACTACACCAAGCAATAGTAATAATTCATTGGGGGGGGGGAAAATCTATATGATTATACTTTATTTTTCACGTGGACATCTCCCACTATATGAAAACACTTCCATGATCCAATCGAGCCAAGGTGGATGAAAAACTTGCTCTGGCCAAAAACTTGCTGAGATGCAATGAATATGGAAAACCACGAAACACAAAAATTCTAAAACAGGTGTGACTTCGCATCCCAGAGATGGGAACTGAGAGCTTAAAGAAATTTCACTCACATCCACAGCACAAAACTGAGGGTCTCTGAATGGGTCCCGCCCGGCTTGGCAGATTTTGTAATTCATGCTCTCGAGATTCAAGTATCAGGTGAAGTCAATAATCCTGATCTTCTGCAGCAATCTCTTGAGTATCAACAACAGAGAAGAAAAGAAAAGGAAAATCTTTATTTATCTGCAGTTGAAGATGACTTTCAGCAATTTCCTTTTCTCCAAGTAGAATAAAGTCAGGTTTTCTTGGAGAGAGAAGCCAACAGCTTGTCAGCTCTGACGCACCACAGCACCAATAAAATGGGGGAGCATCCTCTACGACTTCCCGAAGCACATAGAACAGTGGCAATCTTGAAAAAATTCTGCAACTGTCATTTGCCTGTTGGAAACCAACTTTATCACTGGCCATCCTTTGAATCACGATCAATCTCATTAACTGAAGAATTTCTCATCAGCACTCAACATGAATTAAGGAAAAGCATTACATCTCAACAAAAAGCAACGCAAAACCAAAAAACCTCAGAGGCAGCAAGACATTTACAACTTCAAATTAACCTCAGAATGATCTGTCCATGCAGGTCACTGAACTGCTCAGAGCCAACCAACCATGAACAACGCATAACCACAAACTCTTCATGATCCATGTTTGCATTGCTTCTTTTCCCGTCAGCATCAACTCCTGATGGGACACCCTCTTTCTCTCTCTGATTTCCTTCTTCCTTCATATCATCCACTCCTCTCCTCCTAATCATGCACAGAGTCATTTCCTGTTTGTTCTTGAGAAGCAGTGTATGTCAGTCTAGTCAATCCTGTGCCATAGTTGACAATGCTGAAGATGAATTGTCTGGTTCTTCGATTCAAAACAAATTTCTAACATCTCAATGAGTCATCATCCTTACCAAGAAAGGTGAATAAAAACAATATTTTTCAAAGCAGCGTTTTGTCTAAGAGGCTGTCATCAACAACAAAATCATTTCGCATCCCACATCCTCCTCTGCCTCAATTAATTCTACAGTCCAGCAGTTTGTGTCGATTAAAAAAATATATACACATTGGATCATGCATTTAGTCAGACTGAAGATCAGAAGGAGAGAGAGAGAGAGAGAGAGAGAGAGAGAGAGAGAGAGAGAGAGAGAGAGAGAGAGAGAGAGAGAGAGAGAGAGAGAGAGAGAGAGAGAGAGAGAGACAGACAGACAGACAGACAGACAGACAGACAGACAGACAGAGACAGACAGACAGACAGACAGATAGACACAGTCAGAAAGACAGACAGACAGACAGACAGACAGACAGACAGACAGACAGACAGACAGACACAATCACAGACAGACAGACAGACAGACAGACAGACAGACAGACAGACAGACAGACAGACACACACACAGACAGACAGACAGACAGACAGACAGACAGACAGACAGACAGACACAGACACACAGACAGACAGACAGACAGACAGACAGACAGACAGACAGACAGACACACAGACACACAGACACACAGACAGACAAAGTGCATGTGGCCATTGTGGGGTCTCCAGCCACAAGTATCAAAGGCAGAGAATTGATTATGCAAAAGTTTATCAGACCGGCCTTGTAAATCATGTAAATGTCACAAAGTTGGACAAAGAAAGCAACAGGGTGGTAAAATAATGTAGGTACTGCATGTAAAAAAATCAACTAGTAAAAAATGTAGTTTATTTGATATACAGCTGAGCTACTCACAATAACTGACCTACAATAATAGATGCCCTGTGCTTGAATGAATGAAAACAAGGGCATCCCTAGAGTTAAAAACATTGCAGTCTGGAACAGACATGCTAAGATGCTCTGAAAATAGCATTGGCAAGACTGACCAGCTCAGTGATTAGATGTGATGTACAAAACCAAGAGATTTTCCTATTTGGAAGAATGACAGGCCAACAAAAGCTGGTACCAGTGCAAGGGTTTGATTTGTAAATGAAGGTACATTTTCCCATGGCAACAAGGTGGGCTCGCCTCTACTGACCTGGGCAAGATTTCTTTCAGGTGCAGGAACGTTCTTGATTTCGCTTGAGATCATTGGGGGAAAAAAGTTATCCAATTTACAGGTGGGTGGGGGTGAGGGAATGAGTGTAAGTCAACTAAAATCTACCAAGTGATACAAAAACAATTATCTTCATCTCCTCTACAGAAATGCAGAGTTTGTGTCGCAATTAGCACTGTGTCACTGATGTAAAACAGTAAGCTCAGAGACATTCCTTTGCATACATGCAAACTTCAAAGTCAACATTACTGGAAGAAAACAAATATATTTAACAGCTAACAGTCCTCTTCAACCATCCCAAACAATTCTTGAATCTCTCTTGATTCAAGCCTAGTATTACAGCAATTACACTGATGGCACACCGAGTACACATGATCACATTCTCAAGGCCCAGGAGGACCAAACAAACAAACAAACAAACAAAATGTTTCTCTAACAGAAAGCTACCTTTCCACCACTTCACAAAGGCACTCCATCAACAAACATGATTCCCGCTCTAAACAGCCATGTACAGCCACGTCCTCAGCATTTACAGGTACAACCCAACGCCATCACCAGCAGGAAGGCTGCTCTTTCAGCAAAAAAGCTGCACCTACCTTCAACAGCAACAGCCGCTTCAGCTAAAGCAATCAACAGTCCATGATGCAAAATGCTCCTCATGATATACACATTAACACCTCCAGCTATACTCAACATTCAGACATGCTCACATGAAAGAGGCTGCAATCCCCACCCCCACTAGTGTCTCTCTCTCTCTCTCCTCTCTCTCTCACACACATGCGCGCGCGCACACACACACACACACACACACACACACACACACGCACACACACAGCCACACAACAAAGAGCTTACACACACCACATGATACACACACTGCTCCCCTCCCTATCCCCACAAGCCTCTTTCATAAACAGAGAGCTTTGATACAACAACACGAACATTTCCATTAATACATTCTTATCCTCTGCAATAAACAGCTACACTTCCAACCATGAATGCCAGCCTTGTTTAGTCGTATCCCTCAGTTTTAAATGGCTACATCCCATAAAACCTCAGCCACGTCCCCAGGAATCAACCATATTTCTTTGAACAATTCAGTCACGGCCACAGTCATCGGACCATACCCCTCAACCATCTGGCCCCATTCCCAAAACATTATTGCCACACCTTCACAACTCCCACACATCGGTCATACCTCCACCCATCAGGCCACACCCCCAACCTCTGTAGCCACACCCCCACCTTTCAGGCCACACCCCCAAACATCTGTAGCCACACCCTCAGCCATCAGGCCACACCCCCAAACCTTTGTAGCCACACACCCCAGCCATCAGGCCACATCCCCAAACCTTTGTAGCCACACACCCACCTATCAGGCCACACCCCCAACCATATGTAGCCACACCCCCAGCCATCAGGCCACACCCCCAAACCTTTGTAGCCACACACCCCACCCATCAGGCCACACCCCCAAACATATGTAGCCACACACCCAGCCATCAGGCCACCCCCCCAAACCTTTGTAGCCACACACCCACCTATCAGGCCACACCCCCAAACATATGTAGCCACACACCCCAGCCATCAGGCCACACCCCCAAACATATGTAGCCACACCCCCAGCCATCAGGCCACCCCCCCAAACCTTTGTAGCCACACACCCACCTATCAGGCCACACCCCCAAACATATGTAGCCACACACCCCAGCCATCAGGCCACACCCCCAAACCTTTGTAGCCACACACCCACCTATCAGGCCACACCCCCAAACATATGTAGCCACACCCCCAGCAATCAGGCCACACCCCCGAAACCTTTGTAGCCACACATCCCACCCATCAGGCCACACCCCCAAACCTATGTAGCCACACCCCACCTATCAGGCCACACCCCCAAAAATATGTAGCCACACCCCACCTATCAGGCCACACCCCCAAAACTATGTGGCCTCACCCCCAGCCATCAGGCCACACCTCCAATTTCATTAGCCACACACCCCAGCCATCAGGCCACACCTCCAATTTCATTAGCCACATTCCCCAGCCATCAGGCCACACACCCCCAAAATCATATATACCCCTAAAATCCTTTAGCAACACCTCCATCAATGTTCAGTAAAAATCCCAGCAGTCAACGGAAGCACTTACATGTAGGTCAGAGTTCATTCATTTTCAAGAGCAGCCCATTACATTCTTAAGAGAAAAAATGCTAAGTCAGGGGTGTTTTTGACGCAATATTCAAGAATATTTTTATGAATACAATAGTATTCTTGAAAATACCAATTACTGTGGTATATTAAACAATTTCTGATCAATTGACACCAAGAAACTGGTGTGGTACGTACCACTTTGAACGTAGTACATCATACTACATCATACTACATCATATTACATCATACTACATCATACTACATCACAAAATCCATGTCAAGTGACTCTCTCCTGTTGTTCAGTGCTGAAAGGGAGATTACAAATCAGCTTAAAACACAAAGTTGAACTTTTCTATATAAAAAACCCTAACAAACAAAACCTTCACACTTTTCCTTTGCAGTAAAATCACTGATAAGCTCGTTCTGCATTATTGTTTAGTTTTGTCTAAAATCTTTCAGCTAATTACTATCACTCAACAGCCTCAACAGAATCTGAACAAAGAGCAAAACTTTGAAATGGTCAAGCAAAAGTTTCTTGTACGAGTTCTACAGGCATACACAGTCTTCTCAGCTCTAGCCACTCTGAGTCATATACGAGGTATTACTTTTTAAACGCACACGCGCACACAAACACACAAACACACACACACACACAACTCATAGCAGAAAATAATGTACAAGTAACAATACAAGCAATCTGTAGTGGTCAGTGCCATGTGATTAAAAAAAAAGAAGAAGATGGAGATGAAAATTAGCACAATTCAACTTTTGACAATTAATCATCCATGTAACGCATTTCCACTTTCTTCATACCCCTACTCGAGATAGGAACTTTGCAAAACAAAGTACAAAAACTGTCAATACATTCAGGGCAATTTTTTTTTCTTTTTCAGAAGGTGCAGGTTTTCATTCAAGATACAAAACAAAAAACAACAACAACAACAGCATCACTTGTCACACACACCAGATGCCACATCCTTCAATCTCAGAAAGAAACAGGAGTGGGGAAAAATAGTTTCTCTAATTTCACAAAATACACAGTAGCTTTCTTTCCCCACTCCTCACACCTGAGCCCACTCCATACAGGTGCAGCAGACCAAGCCACCCATCAGCCAGGTGCCGCCAGCCTGGCTTGGCCTCCAAGCTCCCGCCCGATAGGACCCTCCACCTCTTCAGTTGTGCCAGTAGTAGCGCCAGACAAGGAAACCTCCAAGAAGCAGAACCAGGCCAATGGCCACTGGACGCACGACAGAGCGCTGCTTGCGCCGAACCTCGCTCTTGCGCTGCCTGTCCTTCATGGCTTGGATCTGATCCGCCGTCTGCTTCTTCCGCTCTTCACGCACTCGCTTCCGCACCTCATAGCCACTGTCAACAGGAAAGATTGCGGTAGGTTTAGGGGAGAGAGGGCATTCCATGGTGAAGTGGTAGGAGAAGACACACACATACACAGATGAATATTCATGCACACACACACACATGGAAGACAGGGAGAGACATAGAGACAGAGGAGCAACAGAGAGCAAAAGAGAGAGTAACACAGAGACAGAGAGAGAGAGAGAGAGAGAGAGAGAGAGAGAGAGAGAGAGAGAGAGAGAGAGAGAGAGAGAGAGAGAGAGAGAGAGAGAGAGAGAGAGAGAGAGAGAGAGAGAGAGAGAGAGAGAGAGAGAGAGAGAGAGAGAGAGAGAGAGAGAGAGATGGACTGATTGGCAGACAGACAGAAACAGACCCACAAGACAGGGAGACACAGAGAGAGGGAGTGTGGGTGCAGAGTGTACTAAAAGGTACAAAGATAATGTAAGTTATGTGTGGGTATAGTTAAAGTTGCATCAAAGCAAAACAGTTCTCAGTCAACTGCAAAGACAACAGCAATTACAACAACCAACCCAATCAACCCACCCACTCAACCAACCCACCTAAACCAACCACCCCACCCACCCACCTCACTAATAAACAAATTACTTATGTGTGTCAAAACCTTGACACACATTTTGATTTGAAGGGAGTGTCATTCTTACTTATGGTGAACTATTTAGAAATGTAATGCGTGATCTGTATGCATGCTCTAATGACCAGAGGTTATGTCCATTAATGTGCAAATGTCTAAAGATGTGTGTGCATGTGTGTGTGTGTGTGTGTGTACACATATGTGTGTGTGTGTGTGTGCGTGTGTGCATGAAGTTCCTTTTTTCAGAGGTGTATCATTTTAATCATGCATATATATATATGTGTGTGTGTGTGTGTGTGTGTGTGTGTGTGTGTGTTTGTGTAAGAATGTGTGTATACGTGTGTATGTGTGTGTGTGTGTGTGTTTGTGTGTGAGTGAGTGAGTGTGTGTGTTTGTGGGCACATGCATGTGTGGATATACAAGTATGAAAGGTTTAGATCTAAACTAACTCCTCACCCCCATCCAACCCCCCTTACTTGCAAATTTTTAGCTTTTTCCATTCAAATTACTATGCGTATTTTTACATCATGTATGAAGACAAAACACAGCCACATTCTCACACAGTTCTTACCTTTCCAAAGCAGTGCCATCCACATTGCTCTCTTCCCTTGTGCGCCCAAGAAGCGCTGTTCCCTCATCTGCTGCATCCAGATTCTCATCTGCCTTGGGGTTAAAACTCCAAGAGACGTCCTTGTCGCTGTAATCAGTGCTCTCCCCGTCTGACTCCTGAAAATTGTCATAGTCCTCCTCATCAGCTCTGTACAAAATTTCATCCTCCTCGTTGTCTTCATCGTCATCGTCATCACTAAAGTCCAACATGTGCCGCCTGCCATCACCGAGTTTGGGTGGAATGGGGGGCGCTGTGTCGTCCGTGTGAGCAGGGGAGAGGCTGGTGGTTCGAATGGGGGGAGGAGGGGGGGAGTCCTCAGATGTCTGTGTGAGAAAACAAGGCATGGCAGCCAGATAGAGTGTGATCTGTACTGGTGGCAAACTGAACACACTTGCAAAGATTCCTTTCTCTACTTCCTCAAGTTTACACCGATGCGTGACTACCGTCCCATATCGCTACGTTTCACCCTTGTTGCCATTCTCGTACCACCGCTAGCCACCAGGTAAGGTGTGGGTTGCCTCGTGAGTTTTCCTGTTTGTTCTTCTACATTTAGCAACCATGTGAGGGAACACTGGTGCTTGGCTGGTGGCTAGTGGCAGTCTGGAACTTGCAGCAAAGGTTGGCATGTGGTGGTATGGGACTTATCACTTTGAAGGCATTATACATTATCTACTTCAATCATAATCATCCTTATCTAAATCATAATTTGAAAGTTCTCACAATCAATTTATTATTATTATTATTATTATCATCATTATCATCATCATCATCATCATCATCATCATCATCATCATCATCATCATCATCATCATCATCATCATCTATTGATACATAGTCATTGGTACTATCAGTATCACTTTGAAGGCATTATGCATTATCTACTTCAATCATAATCATCCTTATCTAAATCATAATTTGAAAGTTCTCACAATCAATTTATTATTATTATTATTATCATCATTATCATCATCATCATCATCATCATCATCATCATCATCATCATCATCATCATCTATTGATACATAGTCATTGGTACTATCAGTATCACTTTGAAGGCATTATACATTATCTACTTCAATCATAATCATCCTTATCTAAATCATAATTTGAAAGTTCTCACAATCAATTTATTATTATTATTATTATTATCATCATTATCATCATCATCATCATCATCATCATCATCATCATCATCATCATCATCATCATCATCTATTGATACATAGTCATTGGTACTATCAGTATCACTTTGAAGGCATTATACATTATCTACTTCAATCATAATCATCCTTATCTAAATCAAAATTTGAAAGTTCTCACAATCAATTTATAAAAAATTATTATTATTATTATTATTATTATTATTATTATTATTATTATTATTATTATTATCATCATCATCATCATCTATTGACACATAGTCATTGGTACTATCACTGTGAAGGCATTATATATTATCTACTTCAATCATAATCATCCTTATCTAAATCAAAAATTGAAAGTTCTCACATTCAATTTATTATCATCATCATCATCATCATCATCATCATCATCATCATCATCATCATCATCATCATCATCTATTGACACATAGTCATTGTACTAAACATACAATGTTTCATTTAATGATTCACCAAGAACATTAACTTCATTCAAGTTTAATTGACCATGCACTACAAGGAATTGTCAGTGAGCAGCTTGTTCGAGCCTTGACACATGCCAAACTTGACAAAACTACTTCAAGACAGTTTAGTTCCTTCTGTATTACTCTTTGTCAGGCTTCACTTTGAGTTACCAGAAACACTTCAGTGTTACTGACAAGTACAACCCCATAAAATTCTACTGCCACCCAAGCAGTTGATTGATAACCTTCAAAAGTGTTACCAATTCTACATTATCATCAATGTAGTTTATTAATAATGTCTAAATCATATGTACTTCTACGTAATCATGGTAGTTCTTTAATACTTTTAAAATCACATCTCATTCTACATCATCATCAGCACAAATACTTTCTCAAGATCATCTGATCCCTCAGCATGATCAAAATAGTTTATTAATAATGTCTACATTGCATCAAATTCTTCAACCGCATCTAAGTTGTTAGACCTGTATAATTGTATGTCATTAAACAGCATCAACACAACTGATTCAAATGCCCTAAATTGCTTACAGTTCTACAGCATCATGAAAATACTTGATTAATATTTTCTACATCACGTCAAATTCTACAGCATCATCAAAGCATTTGATTAATACTCTCGCTACTGGTTGGCAAAATGTGTTAGCAATGCCTACTTGCATTTCACAGCATTGACAAAACTGATTAATACGCCCTAAATTGCATGAAATCCTAAAGCATTATGAAAGTAGTTGACTAATAATGTCTATGTCACATCAAATTCTACAGCATCATCAAAGCATCTGATGAATACTCTTGCTACCAAATGGCAAACTTCGTTAGCTTTGCACAATTATGAAGCGGAAGCCAAGCAAAGTTAGGGAGATAATTTGACTAATGAAACTCGAAGGAACTCAGAAGTTTGAAATGCCAAAATGCAACAACCACTGTTTTACGCCTCTGTGCGAGACAATCTTTGAACACGGTGGTGCATGAGTGATTCAATAAATGTGAGAACCATTAGAACATGAGTGGATGGATGAGTGAGTGAATGGATGCGTGAGTGGATGGATGAGTCAGTGAATGGATGGGCTGATGAATGAATGCATAGATGGACAGACTGGAGTTGGAGGGGTTGGAAGGGGTTGGGAAGGGCTGGGATGGGGGTGGATGCAAAAACAATTTGAAAGTACACATGCTACTGTTTCTCAAAACAAACCTGAAAACAAAATATTCTTGATCAACAAGTGTTTACAGCCAAGCATACTGAGTATTTAGATGCAGAACAAATTAGATGCAGAACAAATATAATTTAGATGTTTACGACCAAATGAGATGGTTTCATAATGAAGTGAAACTGGCATGCCCAAGATGAGGGAGATAAAATATCCATTCCTGATTATATCAATGGTAATGATGTAATACAAATGCAATTTGAAGTAAATGTATGAAAAACTTCAAACAGTCCTAAAGACTGACACTGTTAAACAAGCAAAAATTAAAAATTTAAAAAAAAGTATTTTTTAAAAGAAAAGAAAAGAAAAAAGGACCAATGCAAGAACTGTATTAATTCGAAACCTTAAAAAAAGAAAGGAAAAGAAAAATGAAGAACATCGTCAGTGTTAAGGCTGGTTTAGACTTCCCGAGAACGCAAATGAAATGTCCCCTGGGGTTTCTGCGGGGATCACACCATCAAAAGCTATCATGTCGCCAGATCCATGGCTGTTCAACACCAGAGAAGCCTACTGGCTTGCTTGCCTGTTGACATCACCTGGGAACCTTGACTCAGTTGAAGCAAACTTATTTTTCAATGAATAAAGCCATTTTTACTCAGTAAAATAATTTTTTTCTGGAGAGAGACATTTCATCTTACATTTCAGGCCATTTTCAGAAACTTGGGTCAGGTGGAATGGGTACTTAAAAGGTTATTTGAAAGGGTCAGCTGAGACCATGTTTCAAAGTTTTTGACCTGTCAGAAACCACCAAGATGGTGTCTCTGTGCTTTAACCTATTCAGACCCAATGATACTCAACGTCTAGTCAAGAGTTCCAAGGCAAGATGTCAAAACACACTCTACTTTTCTTTCCTCTAAAATACTTTGCACACAATTATTTTCTGCTTCTTCATGGGAACTTGAAATTGAAAATCAAAAATTGTAAAAAGCATTAATGTTAAGATATGATTGTAGAAAACATCCCCTCATTCACTTTAGTCCTCATGACTTTACACTTCCTGTTCACTGGGTAGTTTCATGCATATCCACAAAGAGTGGGAAGTCGTTTGCGGGCAAGGTCATGAGGGATGTGGGGTCTCTCTTTGGGGGAAACAATACCCGGACGCCACTTCCATTGCTGTCCCAAGTCTGCGATGGTTTTCATTTTGGTTTGCAGGAAGTCTAAACCAGCCCTTCATGCACTAGGAGAAGATGTATTGCTACACCGCATGTCTGCAGGCATCCCCACTACCACTAGCAAATGCACAAGCAAGCAAGAGTGAATATAATCTAAACATATTTTATTATTACTACATCTGCCTTTTCAGAAAAAAATACTGCTGGCATTTTTGAAACATTACAAATAATACAAGGAGTAGTAAAAACAGATTATCTCTACAAGAGATGACATAGAAAAAGACAGATTGTTCTGATAAGAATTGCCAGTGAAAAACAAATCTGTTGGTAAAAAGACAGATGCTTTTTCAAAATCTTCCAGAGAGAGAAACAGAGACAGTTTATTTTACAAGGACTTGTCAATGCAGAAACAGAGCCAGGTATAGTCATGAATTTCCACAGAAAAAAAGACAGAAACACACTGCAAGTAAAAGGGGATTATAGACGAGAAACAGATTCCAAAACAAAAATGCCTTGAATTGGAAACTGCTCGAGACAGGTGGAGACAAAACCAAGAACAAACCTCAGGGACAACATTGCCATTTGCGCTGAGGATTCTGCGACTGCCAGCAATGACTGCCAGATAGGAGAAGCGGAGCTGGTCAGGGGTCTGGATGAGGCCCATGCGATATGTGCGCATCTTGATCAGCATAGACTTGATGTCCACTCCTTTCATTGACCGCTGCTCCTCCACCTGTGGCCAGCCAGGCAGGGACAGCAAGTGAAGACAGTAGCAAGTATTCAAATGGTGATCAACACAATTTCATCTGTGGTGTAATCTATGTGCCTACTTTCTCAACCAACTATCCATCCAATTGATCTCTCACCCAGACACTCACTAATGTATCTGATCCTGCATTTACCCTTCCATCTACCAGCCTATCCATCCATCCATCCATTCATTCATCTAGGCATTTCATCATACATCTATCAGTAATCTTAGTTGTTTTCTGTGTCCATCACTACTTGTAAGCATCCAACTAGTCATCTGCCAACCTGTCTGTCCATCAACCCATTATTGGGGGTGTCAAGTTCTGTCCCTGCCTGGTCAAGTTCTGTCCCTGCCTGGTCAAGTTCTGTCCCTGCCTGGTCAAGTTCTGTCCCTGCCTGGTCAAGTTCTGTCCCTGCCTGGTCAAGTTCTGTCCCTGCCTGGTCAGAAACTTTTGTATGGAGCTTTCTCATGTGGTTTTCAGGACAGACTGCATGACAAGGGAGACAGCTGTGATAGCTGGGAAAGATACGCGTATATTTTTCAGGATCCAAAACATATGGACATGTAAGGCCAAAAATAATGATGTTGAAATTTTTTGGCATTTGAGAGTGGGAAATATAGACAGAATTTGTCAAGGACTTAAGGAGAGACATGGGAATAAAAATGGTCAAAATTTACCATGTAATGCATTCATACATTTTGTCAGCCTTTTATCCATCCATCCATGAAAGCATTCCATTTTTCCATCCATCAATCCATTCTCCATTCATCAACTCTTTCATCCATGCACCCACCCACCCATCTAGCATATTCAGCCAGCTACTTACCCATCTATCCATCCATTCATCCATCCATCGGAACATTCCATCCATTGATCTCTTCCTCCTTCCATCCCTCTCATCTTTCCACCCTCTCTCTCATTTCATCGGTATTTCCATGCATTCCTCCTTTCCTCCTTCACTCACTCACCAGCACCAGACAGGAGTCCACAAGACAGAAGGTTCCAGAACGACCAATGCCAGCACTGCAGTGAACGACGATTGGTCCCACGTCGGGGTCCATGGCGCCCGACTCCCTCACAGTGGTCAGGAAGTTGAGGAAAGCGTCGGGGGAGGAAGGCACACCGAAGTCAGGCCATGTTGTGTACTGGAAGTGTGTCACCTGCCGCTTCTCCTCCGTCTGGCAGGCAAAGTACAAATACAAGTGACAGAGTTTGTTGGGGTATTTTTGGTTTTGATGCAAGTGCTAAGAGGTGTGATTACGTGTGCAAGCCTGGTTCTGCAAGGGTAATGATGTGCTCCCATGTACATGAAAAGGCACATATGATTTTTATGGGCAAATGTTTAAGTATATGCGCACTTAAACAAGTATATCTTCTTAATTATGAAAATAATGGAAATTTCAGTCAGAAACGAATGCTTCCACTGTCGTGGGACTGTCAGATATGTGGCCTCTGTGCTCTACCAACTATCTAGAGTTCTGGGGTCAGAAGAGTAAGTGTTAAGGGTTTTGTAGCATTCTGCTCTTATAAAACAAAACAAAACAAACAAACAAATCCCGAGAAGCTGGCATTGGTGCATCAGAAAGTAGAGCAACGGCATCCTCAAAGCGCCATCTCCAAAATACATAAATTCTGCTGTAGCAATCTTCCCTTTACCCTACACAAACCTAAATGTAGAGGACTTCTTGAGAAATGCATCTTTTACTGGCAAAATGGCATGAATCATTGAACTAGCAAAGAACTAAATGTAGTTCTAATACATTGATATTATTGTTGTTGCCTTGTTTTGTTTCCATCATTATCTATGATCCTATTAATAAGCTGAACACTGAGACAATAAACAAGTCCATGTTTCAGGGATGCTTACATGAAGTACATCATCTTAATACAGAGTCAATTCCCTGCAGGGAAAAGACATGATATACAATATCTGGGTCACAAGCCAGGACCAGACCTGAGACCTCCAGGTTAATATCTGAAAGCTTGCAATACCTGGCCAGGACATTGTGGATATGCTAAACAACCTCTTATACCAAAAATGAAAAAAAAAAACTGTTGTGGCTAAGGTAACATGGAAAAAGGTAGGTAAATCAGCCTGAACTCTTTTTTTCTCCTTTTAGAAGAGGCCAGATTCAACATAATCCAAACTTTCACTGAAAACACATTTTAAAACTTAAATAGTGGAACTAACCCAGTACTAAACTTTTGCCTCAGAAAGGAAATACTATTCACTGCGTAGCTTTTAGCCGCTGTCCCACAGCCTTCTTCAGCGCAAATGCTGAACCCTAGAGAAATAGTGGATTCCCTGAGTGCTCAGAGAGCAGGGAAGATGGGATAGCATGCAGTTTATTGTTTACCATCAATTTTTTCCCTTCTTTCTGTCTTTCTTTCACGATTGCCAAAAAAAAAGTCAGCTGACAAAAATAGGGTTAATCAGGCTACTGTAAGCAGAACTTTTTTTAGGGGAGGCCTTATCTTCAGTGTTTCCTCACCTGAAAATTAGTTACAAGGATCCATCTGGTGATGAAGTCACCAAAATCGTTCTCCTCCTGCAGCGTGACCTTGAAGCCCACTTCGTTGAAGACCATGTCACAGCCCTCCTCCGCGCCCAATGGCCAGTACTGGTGGCATTTGAGCTGCAAAGGAGTGGACAAACCACTCAGAGCTGGGTGAAAATCTGGTTAGTGTGGAAGAAGAAATGGATGAAACTCACGGAACCGGAAGCAAATGTGTGAATCGGGAGATGAGAAAAGGATTCTGCATGTGGAGCTGCCGGTAAATGTAAGAGATGTGACAAGAGGCTGTTGAAACACACGCTGCGTGACGCAGCTGGAACAGCTGAAGCAAATCTAAACCAGATCCTTGAAACGATGAATGAAATAAGAAGAGATGGAAGCAAATCTAAGATCTGAAAAGAAAGAAATGAATGAAACAAGCAAAACTGGAAGTGAACCTAAGATTTTGTTTTTTAACCCATTATGACCGGATGCTATGCGCGCGTTACATCTCCCTTTCAGACCGGATGCTACGCAGATGTCACATTTGACAGTGGTGTACTTCTTGTTTCTAGGAAGTGTAGAAGTGAAGATATACATATTTTAATGAGTGTTGTCAACTTTGTGTTTTTTCTTGAAAAAACCTCAGGTTTTAGGAAGCTGTATTCATCACACGCTGTAGGTCATAAAGGGTTAAAAAAAAAGAGCAAATGAATAAGACACAAAGGTATGGAATCAAACCTTGAAGTTGTGAAGTAAGAAACACATAGAGCTGGAAACGTGGATGAAAATCTATGCAAGACTATTCTTGAAATGCATGAAAGATTAAGAGCTCAAAGGAAATCTGAGAGTTGTACAAAAAGGAAAAAAGGAAACACGCAGAGTTGTGATATAAGAAATAGATGAAACGCAAAGAGCTGGTAGCAAATTCAAGAGTTGTGAAATAAGGAATGGATGAAACATACCAAGTTGGAAGTAAATTCAAGAGTTGTGAAATAGGGAATAGATGAAACATGAAGATGGAACAGAGGATACAAATCTAAGTGTGACCATTGAAGGAAGAAATGAATGAAACATGCAAAACTGGAGGCAAATCTAAGAATTGTTAGAAACCGATGAAACACGAGGAAACTGAAGCGAATCTAAAGTTGCCAAGATAGGAATGGATAAACTATACATGACTGGAACAGTACAAAAGAATCTGAAAATTGTGAAGAAAGAAAGGAAGAAATGAAACATGCAGAACTGGAAGAAAATCCAAGAGTTGTGAAGTAAAAAAATGAATGAAACATGTGCAGCTGGAACAGTGGAGGCAAATCTAAGCAAGACGTAAGAGGAAGAAACAGATGAAACATAGAACTAGATGCAATTCTGAAAAGGGTGAGGGAGGATACGGATGAAAAAAGTATCTTGAGAAAATTTCCACTTAGCACTGTGAATTCAAAACCTTTTGTAATTACTTCTAGTCCAAAGGTGACACCGGTTCGTTTCTAATATGGATGAAACAAGTATCTTGTGGGAGTTTCCATTCATTGCTGTTAATATAAAACCCCTTTGTAATTACTGCTAGTCCAAGATTGACATTGACTTGTTTCTCATTTCACTTCAATTCTCTACATGTAGTCTAGGGAACATTACTCTTAGAGCCAGGCTGCAGATGATGTGTCTTCAGTCCTCTTTCTATGACTGCACACATCATTATCAGCCTATGATGAAGCCAATGAAATTCTGATTGGAGAAAGTGCATCACAGAGAGCAGGGGAAGTCTCAACACAAAGAGTGCACCAGAATTTGTTTTTTACACAAGTGGCAGAGGGATGTTTTGGGCTGAGCTAGGAAAGATCAGTTTTGGGGGCAAACCCCCCACCCACCCACCCACCCAAAAAAACATGTCCAAAGACATGGCAATGATATCAGACACTCCTGCTATCATCAACCCAGCCAAATACACATTGCAAAACAAGACGTTTTCCAGAAATAGCGGGCACTATTTTTCCTGAAATGTACTTGTCCCTTATCAATACCATGGGATTATCAGTGGAAGCCTTTTCCTCTTATCAGAGCAGGACCTTAATCCCCAAGGGTGGAGAGGCGACATTTTGGTGTAAATGCTCCCTTCAGTTCGCGTTCACAAGGGTGAGCCAACAACTGGTGAGAGTGGTGGAACCAAAATTAATGCAGTCACACAGAGGGGTAGGGGCATCGTACAGGAAATTCCCTTCCAACATACACAATATACACCAGTTCCTGGCAGCCCACCCCCCAGTGCTCTCCCCTCTTGCTTGAGAACACGGTCAGCCCCTCAGCCTCTACTCGCTTGTTGAAACAATGTCTCTTGACAGGCGGAGATAGGCGAGCATGCTTTGGGGTTGGACGATGTGCGGAGGTGCAGTGCCATGGTTCTATTTCTGGGACGGGAAGAATCTGAGCTTATTTAATTATGGTGACAGTGGTATTTCGCAGTGTCAAATGTCACAGCCACAGCATAGGTCACCCACACCAACAGCGCGACCTGACTTACCGAGCCCTTCTCCATGACGCGGTTCAGCATGACTATGGCCCTGCAGTCTTGTTCCCAGATCATCTGCCAGAACTGACCTGACGTGGTCTCCAAAGGACCCTGCAAAGGCCATTCAATAGAGATTTTCAACTCCGCGATGGCAAGGACTTGAAAAATCATTGGATACATACACCCTGGAGCTAATCTTATGAAATAAAAATTCTGAGAGATCATAACTGTCGGTTGTACAGAAAAAAAGACATTAATGCAAAATACCATTTTGTCATATCTGCGACAGTAAGATCTAACCTTTGTGCACAAAAAAGAGAATTCATAAGACATACATGCACGATCCAGTAACGGGCTTATGATTTACCATGAGGAAGTAACAACCTGCCACCACAGTGTGTGCCAACAGGATGTTGGGCAAGGGAAATTTCAATCAAGACCATTTAATAATGCCTGTTGTGTGTGAATTAGTGGCTAAACTGGTACTCTAGTCCCCGGAGTGTAAGCAGTCATGACTGGATGGCCACATAACTGAAAACGTTTTTCTCTCTCAACACCCAGAGCAATACTAGCAAAAAACCTCAACCGATCCAGCAAGAATCTCTATCAATTATCATATGATTTACAGCCAGTCTGCACAAGGCATGGCATTTCAACAGTAGCCAACCAGACAGAGATCGAGTTACCTGGGTCAAAATGTATTTTCTGTGGGCCTCTTCCACCTCTATCAAATTGGCATTGATGTAATCACTGTCCCCTTGCTTCAACAGGATTCGGCTGTGATCATCTGCAATAAAACAATGCATAAGTATTACTATTAGTAATTAAATATGTCTCCGTTATTCGTGCATGTATGTGTGTGGAGGAAGGAAGGAAGGAAGGAAGGAAGGAAGGAAGGCAGGCAGGCAGGCAGGCAGGCAGGTAGGCAGGCAGGCAGGCACAGAAAGAGACACACACAGACAGATTGACATCACTGTAACTAGTGTAAGACATGACTGAAATGCAGGCAGACACACTGACACACATACAGATTGACATCACTGTAACTAGTGGAAGACATGACTGAAATGCAGGCAGACACACTGACACACACACAGATTGACATCACTGTAACTAGTGTAAGACATGACTGAAATGCAGGCATACACACTGACACACAGACAAATTGACATCACTGTAAGTTCTAGTGTAAGACATGACTGAAATGCAGGCAGACACACTGACACACAGACATATTGACATCACTGTAACTAGTGTAAGACATGACTGAAATGCAGGCATACACACTGACACACAGACAAATTGACATCACTGTAACTAGTGTAAGACATGACTGAAATGCAGGCAGACACACTGACACACATACAGATTGACATCACTGTAACTAGTGTAAGACATGACTGAAATGCAGGCAGACACACAGACAGATTGACATCACTGTAACTAGTGTAAGACATGACTGAATTGCAGGCACACACACTGACACACAGACAAATTGACATCACTGTAACTAGTGTAAGACATGACTGAAATGCAGGCAGACACACTGACACACTGACAGATTGACATCACTGTAACTAGTGTAAGACATGACTGAAATGCAGGCATACACACTGACACACAGACACATTGACATCACTGTAACTAGTGTAAGACATGACTGAAACGAAGGCATACACACTGACACACACACAGATTGACATCACTGTAACTAGTGTAAGACATGACTGAAATGCAGGCAGACACACTGACACACACACAGATTGACATCACTGTAACTAGTGTAAGACATGACTGAAATGCAGGCAGACACACTGACACACACACACATTGACATCACTGTAACTAGTGTAAGACATGACTGAAATGCAGGCATACACACTGACACACAGACAGATTGACATCACTGTAACTAGTGTAAGACATGACTGAAATGCAGGCAGACACACTGACACACAGACAGATTGACATCACTGTAACTAGTGTAAGACATGACTGAAATGCAGGCAGACACACTGACACACACACAGATTGACATCACTGTAACTAGTGTAAGACATGACTGAAATGCAGGCATACACACTGACACACAGACAGATTGACATCACTGTAACTAGTGTAAGACATTCACTGAAATGCAGGCAGACACACTGACACACAGACAGATTGACATCACTGTAACTGGTGTAAGACATGACTGAAATGCAGGCATACACACTGACACACAGACACATTGACATCACTGTAACTAGTGTAAGACATGACTGAAATGCAGACAGACACACTGACATACAGACAAAGAGGAGAGTGTGCCATATTGCAGCTGCTCTGTATTTCATTTGCTCTGTTCATTTTGTGACATCACTTTAGGTGTCAAGCAATAACATCATTCATATTGGGGATTCTGTGGTAATAACCTTTTCTTTCATCAGGTATAACATCACACAATGTAGCTTTTCAGTGAGGACAATACGACTGAGCAATATGATATATATTGTATTCACTGCACGTCTCAGCAAGTTGTTCACTCTAA
>JAWQFJ010003052.1:108452-130262 GCA_034096865.1 Theodoxus fluviatilis
CAAAATTATTTCTATTATTAGATGCAAGATTGGCATCTGACCATTCAAAGCTGGCATTTGGGCAAGCAATGATGCAGACTATATGGATGAACTGGATGGCAGGAGGAATAAGTAGAATTCAGAATTGACCAGGGCTTGAATTAAGAAACTTGATGTAGAATTACTGAGTATAGATAAGTACAAATAACTAGATTGCTGCTGCACAGAAACTGATTTCCAGTTATATTTCAGCAATGCAAGCTGGTGTGTGTGTTTGTGTGTTTGTGTTTGTGTGTGTGTGTTTGTGTGTGTGTGTGTGTGTGTGTGTGTGTGTGTGTGTGTGTGACTGCGTGCGTGCGTGCGTGTGTGTGTGCGTGCACGCGCTTGTGTGTGTGCGTGCGTGCGTGTGCGCGTGACACACTCAAAAGTCAAAAACAGCTTGATGATTCGTTGAATATCAAATTTGAGACTACTGCGCAGAGGTAGCTGATATATGCGACCAGCGTGGCAGTAAAGCAAAAATCGTCGGTTGAAGAATGAAAAAGTCAGACGAAACGGCCCTTGCTGGATGTAAGTAGGATGTTTACCGTCAGCCTCACGGGCCGACCCTTTCGTTGCGAGGTTAATCCTCTCAGACCGAGTAAGGCGAGTTCATGGCCAAATTTTCTTCCGGTCACTAGAATAGAATAGAATTCTTCGGCTTGCTTAGGCGTCCAGGGCCTATCGCCGATTCTGGTAGTTCTCTGGCTGTATTTTTATTGTTCTTATGGATAAAGAAAAAAAATAGAGAGAAAAAAAGGCCTAATTGCTGTGCATCATCTGCGCCAGTGGTTCCTCCAGCTTGAACATATATCCTTGTAGATGCTTGTCCACTCTGTTCTTGAACGAGTTCAGGCTCGGTGCCTCAACTACGCTGTTCGGGAGGCTGTTCCACATGTTGATAACTCGCTGGGTGAAGAAATGCTGTCGTAAAGCCGTATCGCATCGGTTTTTCTTGAGCTTGTAGGCGTGACCTCTTGTGACACTATTGTCATCGCAGGAAAACAGATTCTCTCCAATCTGGACACGAACAAATATGACATCTACACTCAAATGGTAAAAACAGGCCACAAACTAGCACTCTCTCACCTTCAACAAGCGCGAAAATGTGTGTTTTTCATCAGTTTCGGATGTTTCGACACCACAAACTGGAATCGGTAAACAGTGGTCGACTTCATGGTGGACAGAGTTCGAGCCGAGTCGGCGAGTGTCAAATTCAGAAATTGAGCACTGGCTACAACCATTGAATCAGAAGATCATGCCTTACCTGGTACATATCCATCCATTTCCTTCCATTGTCGTACTCATGGAATTCTCTCTCGATCTGCGACATTTTGCAAGGTTCGTAGACAAAATTCAGAAACTGATTTATATCTCACAGACAACTTGAACAGACGCTATGCCATTTATAACCGGAAGTAATCTCTGCTGGGCGAGTAAAAATGTGTCTTCTGAAATTCGTGAAGTCAGACATCCTTAAAATTCTATTAAAATATAACAAATGAATCGATAATAGAATGTAAAATTAATTTATATGAGCACAATGGTCTATTATGAGTTTTTTGCAACCGTTATTTTGTATTAATGTATTTTTGAAACAACTTCCTCAAGGCAATCCACTGTTACATTGAAGGAAGACCAAGAAGACTTGCGAAGTGAAATCCACTACGAAGGCACTGCATGTGCCATTTTTCATTTATTATGTCTTCAAGAATGAATGACATCACAGTCTGCGATGCATTCAGACAGAATGAACATGCTAAGGTAAACGGATCCCACCAGCTCAGCATATGATCTGTGTGGTGTATGTTACATTAGTCACATTTAGTGTGCCATGTGTTCACTGTTACTGTGTGTTAGCAAGGATCTTGGCTGTTACTGTTAGGAGAAAGCGGGGCTTGAAGCCCCAAGGGGCATTAGTGACCACTTCCATGATAAAAAACCAACATAATTTCAGTTTTTGTTATTTTGTTTCAAAATTAGTTCAAGAACAGAGTGGACAAGCATTTACAGGGATATATGTTCAAGCTGGAAGAACCATTGGCGTAGATGCTGCACAGCAATTAGGCCTTCTTTTCTTTCTTTTTTCATAAGTGAAAAAGACTAGGCCTGGTCTGTGGTCAGAAGACCAGTATCCGTAAGAGCAATGAAACTACAGCCAGAGAACCATCAGAATCGGCAACAGGCCCTGGACGCCTAAGAAGGCCGAAGAATCTACTCTACTCTACAGTCTACTCTACTCTACTCTAACAATTTAAACAAATCAGAGTTTCTCCTGAGAAAGACGTGCGGTTTTGACCCAATCGGAAAGTAGTTACTTACAGTGAGAGGTTTTTTTCTTAACACCTCTCTTCTGCTGTCATGTTGAGAGTCCGAAAACAACACTTTGCCTCTTACTCTTAGACCTCACGCACATTTAATTTTGATGTGCACTTCGTGATCAACAGTGGAACATGAGAACTGCATCAGTACTTTCCAAAACCATCAAGGCGAGTGCACATGCATTGATTTTGTGTTGTTTCTAGTTGACCTTCGTGTGCTATGTACTACTTTAGAATTAGAGAGAACTTTTTGCAGAGAATTGAAGAACTGTGGCATTTGGGTTGATGATTATTATTCCTCCAAAGAAAATTCTTTGAAGTTTGTTCATTACCATAAGTTTCATTATGTTTCAGCACTGACAGTTAAAACTTTCTCGCCTGTTAGTGTTATTAGTCTGAAATGAGACAGGCAAAGCCCATGAGATTCAATCAAAATGTGATGGAGTTTAATGCCCTGGGCCCGTATTCACAACGGCGATTTATCGGCAATTTATGATAACCCCGATTTATCTCTAAACTCAGATGATTCCAACTGCCTGTTCCGCTCTCCCTTGGCTGGAAACCAGTATATATAGCAAAGCGCAACCTAGGATCCTCTGACGAGCGTACCTTATCTAACCGATCAAGATAACGCGGGGCTAGTGGATAAATCGAGTGTTAAAAAGATAAATCGCCGTTGTGAATACGGGCCCTGTATAATAACGTTTTGTTCCTAAAATGAAAGTAGTAAAAGTCAAAAAGACACAACAGGACTGATAAAACACACATACACCTCTGCTCTAAATTAACATGTTTTTATTTTTTCTGATCCATACACTTTTTCCTGAAAATGTCAGTAAAATGAATTGGTGCCAATTGCCCTTCACTTTTCTGTATCAGATTCTGTAGCATTATGTCAAGAAAACAACACTTTCTGCCATAATGATATAGTACACACATAAAAAGAAGAGAGATTATAGAGGGAAGAATTGATGGTCCCATCTTCCCTATATTTTGATCACTCAGGGAATCCACTATTTAAGAATTAAATTTAAAAATTCAGCAAGAGAGAAATTTCTGTTTATATTTTTCTGGCCATGTTATGGTAATCACAACTTTTTCTTTCTTTCCTGACCTTATCAAACCATAGGCCTGGAAGCAAAAGAATTTTCTTGTGTGTTTCAGGTGAAGAGCTGGATAGCAGGTGGATGGAAAGTGAACAAACTTGTGAACTTCTCTGAAGAAGGCAAGAAAGGTCGAATACCTCCTCTGTGCATCGCTATCAAAATGAAACAAACAGAAATTGTTCGGGAACTTCTGGCAGGTGGTAAGTAGTATTTCCCACTTCCTGTCATTAAACTCATGCATCTCCTGAATTTTGAACTTGTGTGTTATTGCAGTACTCAGCGTATGTATGGAGAGGTGGAAGTGGGGGTGGGAACTATGTTTGAATGTTTCAGTAGGTTAGACCACCATTTTTTTAAAAATCATCATAGAAGGCTAATTTTTGGAGGCAATGAAGACATTGTAATGAATAAGCATTATGCAAAATTTGGTTGAATTATCTTTTAAAATAACTGAGTTATTGAACTTTTAAGTTATGCAAGTGGACGGCAGACGGCAGAAATCACACAAAACAGCATTTTAGGACACCAATACAAGGAAATGCAGTTGATCTGAGTTTATTATTTTACTCAGGAACTAAACCTTGTATAAGAAGGATCAGAAATTCAGCATCAAATGAATCATAACATACAATAGTCAATAGCCATAAGCCTAAGAAAAACAAGATTTAAATGACAAAATCGATACAAACTGGACGAAACGACATTTTCAAGGCCTCACAGTTAGTAAACAAATGTTCCATTGAGCATGCTTTTCCACTTAAAATGCTGTACTAGTAACATGGTGAATGCCTATTTATTTTGAAAGGTATAGCTGATGTAGATAAGGAGAAAAACACACCTTAAATCAGTGAAAAAGGCTATTTCAAAAGCTAATTTATTGTTACAAACATGAACACAAAATGAGCAGCTGGTACAGTTCTCATATCTCCTGTTCTACTTTAGCTACAGATATCTATCACATATCAAACTGATTGTAGTGGCATCATGAAATCAAATACAGCATTGTTATTAGCCACAATTTGTTTTCTAAACATAAATTATTTCATAAATGATAGGTCTCATCCACTGCAGAGAAACAAAGCAACAATAAATACATGTGTTTGTTTGTTTTGTTTTTAAACTATCCAGTGCTTTTTTTGGTTTTTAAACTTTCACAAAACAACTGCTGCAGTGAACATTATTTTCTCCTCTCACCTACAGAAACATAAATAACGCACAATATTTGTTTTGTTCTGATTACAAGCACTCAAGCCACTGAAAATAGCTACGCTGACCCTACATTGTGTTTACTGGCTTGTCAACATGGCGTCCGTTATCGAAGGAGATCGAGCGGTGATGAAAATGATGAAGTGTTAGAAGTGTGGATGGAAGAAGGGTCTGATACTGAAGATCTAGGTGGATATTGGACTTCTGAAGAAGATCTTGATGATTCTGACGCGGAAATAGTCCTAGTCAACGAGAATGCAGAGGTGACTGACGGCGAAGACGAATCGACTTCGTAGGTGACAGCGAAGACGAATCGACCGTCGCCATCGACGTCAGAGAGAGAGGAATAGATGGAAACGGTGTTTACAGCAGACACAGACATCAATTCGGATGCAGAGGATGCCGAAAACCTTCTCTACTCCTCCAATGAACTGTACCACACAAAAGAGGACTATGCCACTGAAAACGTCAAGTTCGTTTTTACCGGAAGTGGCGAATTGTCTTTTCATGCAACTTGATTTCTGTCTATAAACGTAAATTATTCAAATAATAATCAAAGATAGAGCCTCAAAATTAGTAGAGATGTATATTTATGCATTATAAAGCTTCCATCATAGTTTAGTTTCAAAATAACTAACAGAATTTGAGATCGAGTTCTCCGATGGGAACACGCTTCACAACCATTTCTTTGTGCATCGACCGGTTTCCATTTTCCATCAAAATAACAAGCATCTTCATATGTGTATCAAAATATACAAGCCATAAATGTTTCTAAATGCATCTGCTACAAATCCCTACCAAGAAATAGAGTCAAGCGTTGATATGCCGCAGTAAAATCAGCATCGCCACATGCCGTTTGAGTCGCCATTGAATCGTGTGAATCGGCCATGAAGAGATGAAAAAACGCGTGCGGGTTGACTTCGTTTTTCAAATGGAGCTACGCGTGATTTCGACCAATGATGCTCATTTTGGTATTATTATGCGCAGAAAAGATTCCTTTATATCGTGTTTAAAAAGATTACTGGCACTTGTGTGTACTTTCTGTGATATCTCAATCTTAAGTCAAAGTGTTGCATTAAAACCGTTTTTTGAAACATTTCTACTCGGAATTCCCGGTTGTAACTTATACGAAAGTAAAGCTGATGGTATCCCCTCTTCATTTGCATAAGTTATTTTTATCTTCCAATCGTTTACGGCGAGCCCCACTAATTCTTCTGAACGTTGTGTGTTCGCGTTATCTGCCTCGCGGCGTGAGGCAGGCTCAACTGTCAGTGAAAATTCGTAGTTGGTGACCCGGTACAAAGTGAACGCTTACATATAAATTCTAAACTAGCAAACAGACAAATAACACAGAGTTGTAGAGGAAAGAACACACTTTAATTGCATATAATTTTTATTGACACTTCTTGGCATTTTCTTGCAAAAAATGCCAGCTGAAGTAGGGCAAAATTGGACGAAATTTTCACTGCTTACAGTGAAACTGGGTCAGTGGTCTAACCTAGTTTCAGTCAATAAGTTGGTAAGACTCTCAAATCTAGAAGAATGAGCCATGGCAGTCTAGTTGGAGGCATCCGATTGGCTGCTGTGACAGCATCTTGTTTGTGACCAGTTGTGTTGAAGTTTTCATAGGGCATGGATTGGATTCCATTTACAGTATAACTCCTTCCCTCAGCAGATGCAGTTGGTGCAGGACCAGGATACACTAGCAAAGTTAGTCAAAGGCAATCCCATTCTTGTCCACTAGAGACTTCGCCTGCTGGCAAAAGAATCTCTAGCTCAGTTCATATCGTGTGATGGAACTAATCCGTCGGGAATACTCATAAGGAGGTCACATGAGAGGCTTGTGGGATAACACTCCGCTCCCTGACATACGCCGTTAAAGTAGTTCTAAGACTATTTCGCACAAAACTCATAACTTATGCTTGTTAAGGTAATAAACAAACGTTTATTCGAATTTTTTTTTAAGTTTGTGTTGAAATGGAAACAAGTTTTACATCTGAATGATTTCTGTAAAAAGTGGAAAAAATCGTATCCAGAACGAGCTATTTTTGGCACAGTGCTGTAATGCCAAGGGTCAAGTCTATTACACATTCATTGCCAACTGCGCCAGAGTCACTACTGACTCGGGTTCACAGAATGAGGCAATCCAACTGAGACATGTATCATTTCCAAAGATGTTCAAACCATTCAGCTGCTCGCCCGAGGCGAATACAAATTTCCTCAGGCTCAATAAAACTGCAGAGTTGCTTGCCCGATAGGTGAGTAAATGAAAAAAAAAGAAATGTAAAAACATAAAGTACTTAGATGCTTTTTCCAACTGTTGGGTGGGAGGGGTGGGGGTGTGTGGATGTAGATGGGACAATAGGATTCTCGCTAAAATTGGCTTTGACTTGTCATGTGACCGATATGTCACAGTTGGGAACAGCATCACCATGCTTTCTTTAATCTAGTCCTTTTTACTTCTTTTTTTTACTCACCCGTCGGGCAAGCGACTCTGCAGTTTTATCTAGCCCGAGGAAACTTTTACTTGCCACGGGTGAGCAGATGAATGGTTTGATGACCTCTTGAAATGAAATGCTCCTCAGTTGGATTGCCTTATACTAACTTTGCTAGCATTTATATCCTAGTCCTGAGAAACCGGTCTCAAGGTATCCCTGGCTGATGTGTGGCACAGGTGCTAGGTAACCAAATGGAATTTCCCGCAATAGAATCACTGTGTGACAGAAATTTTCAGTCCAGAGAAATAATTCATTTGCACTCAGATATGGCTGCATTTATCATTTTATGTTTGCAAGGTCAAATGAACTTTAAGCAAACTTTCTTTGACTGAAAATGATTTTTTTCAACTTAAATAGTTGATTCTCTGAGTGCTCATACTCATAGGGCAGGGAAGAAAGGACAGTGTGTAGTTCATTGTTAACCTTCAGTTTCTTTCTTATGTTTTTGTTTATGATTAAAAAAAGGTTTAGGTTTTCAGAAGAAAAAAAGATACAGTTGGGTTACCAAAACCACAACTATTTTTGGTTTGCCTTATCCAGTGCAGAAAGTATAAAAAATTATTAAACATTCTTTTTTCATTTTAGGAGGTAGCAGACTGTAGTTTTGGCCTAGCATGGAATAAACTCACACTGTGGTGGATGGCAAAAAATATCAACTCTGTAACTGTAAGTCTGTTGTAAAATCTTCCTGGAAAACCATGTCATCACACTTGAAACTTTTGGGCTGTGCATGAATCAGTGGAAAACATGCATGCATGTGTGCACACGCACACACACACACACACGTGTACACACTCACACATGTGTGCACACACACACAAGCACACACACACACACACACACACACACACGCACACACACACACACTCACACACACCACCTCACTCAATTCCTAGAAAACATTAGCTCATGGGGACAATGATGTGGATGTTAGTCCGTGTGTACCTTTTGTCTGCGGGCCAGGTGCCAACCCCAGTGCCGGGGGATGGCTGGAGCATGAGGGATACCGCGAGTGGTGCTGCCCTTTTGAGGAAGCAGTCATGCCTCTACAGCTGGAGGTGGTGATGATGCTGATTGAAGCAGGTAGGAATTGAGACTGACACTGGTGTACATGCAGGTGTGTGCCGCCACACCTGTTTTCCAAAGCAATTTTGAGTTGTGTCTTCTCAGTTCAAAGTAGTTTTCTATCCTACCCAATCTTGCAAGCTGTGTGTTACCTTCTCTGTCTTCTAAGCTGTGTGTTACCTTCTCTGTCCTCCCAGCTGTGTGTTACCTTCTCTGTCTTCTAAGCTGGTCCTCCCAGCTGTGTGTTACCTTCTCTGTCCTCCCAGCTGTGTGTTACCTTCTCTGTCCTCCCAGCTGTGTGTTACCTTCTCTGTCTTCCCGGCTGTGTGTTACCTTCTCTGTTTTCCCGGCTGTGTGTTACCTTCTCTGTCCTCCCAGCTGTGTGTTACCTTCTCTGTCTTCCCGGCTGTGTGTTACCTTCTCTGTTTTCCCAGCTGTGTGTTACCTTCTCTGTCCTCCCAGCTGTGTGTTACCTTCTCTGTCTTCCCGGCTGTGTGTTACCTTCTCTGTCTTCCCGGCTGTGTGTTACCTTCTCTGTTTTCCCGGCTGTGTGTTACCTTCTCTGTCCTCCCAGCTGTGTGTTACCTTCTCTGTCTTCCCGGCTGTGTGTTACCTTCTCTGTTTTCCCAGCTGTGTGTTACCTTCTCTGTCCTCCCAGCTGTGTGTTACCTTCTCTGTCTTCCCAGCTGTGTGTTACCTTCTCTGTCCTCCCAGCTGTGTGTTACTTCTCTGTCCTCCCAGCTGTGTGTTACCTTCTCTGTCCTCCCAGCTGTGTGTTACCTTCTCTGTCTTCTGAGCTGTGTGTTACTTCTCTGTCTTCTAAGCTGTGTGTTACCTTCTCTGTCCTCCCAGCTGTGTTACCTTCTCTGTCTTCTGAGCTGTGTGTTACCTACTCTGTCCCCCCAGCTGTGTGTTACCTTCTCTGTCTTTCCAGCTGTGTGTTACCTTCTCTGTCTTCTGAGCTGTGTGTTACCTTCACTGTCCTCCCAGCTGTGTGGTAACTTCTCTGTCCTCCCAGCTGTGTGTTACCTTCAGCTGTGTGTTACCTTCTCTGTCTTCCCAGCTGTGTGTTACCTTCTCTGTCTTCTAATCTGTGTGTTACCGTCTCTGTCTTCTAAGCTGTGTGTTACCTTCTCTGTCCTCCCAGCTGTGTGTTACTTTCTCTGTCTTCCCAGCTGTGTGTTACCTTCTCTGTCTTCCCAGCTGTGTGTTACCTTCTCTGTCCTCCCAGCTGTGTGTTACCTTCTCTGTCCTCCCAGCTGTGTGTTACCTTCTCTGTCCTCCCAACTGTGTGTTACCTTCTCTGTCTTTCCAGCTGTGTGTTACCTTCTCTGTCCTCCCAGCTGTGTGTTACCTTCTATGTGTTCCCAGCTGTGTGTTACCTTCCATATCTTCCTAGCTGTGTGTTATTTTCTCTGTCTTTCCAGCTGTGTGTTACTTTCTCTGTCTTCCCAGCTGTGTGTTACTTTGTCTTTCCAGATGTGTGTTACCTTCCATATCCTCCTATCTATGTGTTACTTTCTCTGTCTTTCCAGCTGTGTGCTACTTTCTCTGTCTTCCAAGCTGTGTGTTAGTTGTTACCTTCTATCATCTATGTCTTTCCAGCTGCGTGTTACCTTCCCTGTCCTCCCAGCTCTGTGTTATCTTCTTTGTCTTCCAAGCTGTGTGCTAGTTGTTACCCTCTCTGATTCAAGCTGTGTGTTACCTTCTCTGTCTTCCAAGTTGTACGTTACCTGCTCTGTGTTATCTTCTTTGTCTTCCAAGCTGTATGTTACCTTCTCTGATTCAAGCTGTGTGTTACCTTCTCTGTCTTCCAAGTTGTATGTTACCTGCTCTGTCTTCCCAGCTGTGTGTTACCTTCTCTGTCTTCCAAGCTGTCTGTTACTCTTCCTGCTTTTCAAGAATTACATTTTGATTCCTGTCATTCCATGTGTTACTTTTTTCTAAGCATTCTGTTATTTCCCTTGTCTTTCAAGCATTGTTATCTCCCCTGCCTTCCAAGCATTCTGTTATTTCCCCTGCCTTCCAAGCATTCTGTTATTTCCCCTGCCTTCCAAGCATTCTGTTATCTCCCCTGCCTTCCAAGCATTCTGTTATTTCCCCTGCCTTCCAAGCATTCTGTTATTTCCCCTGCCTTCCAAGCATTCTGTTATTTCACCCATCCTCCAAGCATTCTGTTATCTCCCCTGTCTTCCAAGCCTTCTGTAATCTCCCCTGCCTTCCAGGCAATCTGTTATCTCCCCTGCCTTGCAAGCATTCTGTTATCTCCCCTGCCTTGCAAGCATTCTGTTATTTCACCCATCTTCCAGGCATTCTGTTATCCCCCCTGTTTTCCAGGCATTCTGTTATCTCCCCTGCCTTTCAAGCATTCTGTTATCTCCCCTGCCTTTCAAGCATTCTGTTATCTCCCCTGCCTTGCAAGCATTCTGTTATCTCCCCTGCCTTCCAAGCATTCTGTTATCTCCCTTGCCTTCCAAGCATTCTTCTATATCCCCTGCCTTCCAGGCATTCTGTTATCTCCCCTGCCTTCCAGGCATTCTGTTATTTTCCCTGCCTTCCAGGCATTCTGTTATTTCCCCTGCCTTCCAGGCATTCTGTTATTTCCCCAGTCTTCCAACCATTCTGTTTTCTCCCCTATCTTTTAAGCTTCTTTATATTCTTTCAGTTTGCTATCTCCCTAAGTAATAGTCTGTCATCTCCCGTATCTCCCAAGCAGTGTGTTTATTTTTTCCATTTCAAGTGTGAATCATTACTCAAGAAGACTAGCTCACTGTTGCTGCTGTAAAGGTAAAGGCACTCTTTTTATATTGCGATGTTTCCACCCATTGATGGATGCTCAAACTTCACACAATTACCCCCTGGTCATCAGCAACCTCTCTTTATCACTCTGACGCCATCTCAACTCCCTGGGGAGCATGCAACCAGGCTGCAACGCGCCAAAGTTAGCTTTCACAATTTTCCAGCGCTGCCCTCACAGGTACCTGTTTTACTCCTGGGTGGGGAGAAGCGATGTGAGTAAAGGGCCTTGCTCAAGAGTGCAACTCCAGAACACTGAGGCAACTAGAGCATGCTGTCAAAACTGGTTAAAGAGTCAACCATAGGAGTAAATAAGTGTATTACTGCGTTTATGTTGTGGAAAAAATCAATTCTAATGTCTGATGAATTCATAGTTGCGAAGCACACCTGGAAAAGTTTAAACTTGCACCTCACATCGATAATGATGTCACAGATGTGTACGTCTATGTATTCTTTCATTGTCATGCTTGCCAGTACTTTTGTGACATAATTTTAAAAAGCATGAAAAAACTCTGTTTTTCATAGCCAGGTGAGAACTAGCAGTTTTACAAAGCATTATCTTGCATTTTTAAAATGTTCTCAATTATTTAAAAACCCTTCATCAATAGGTTTAATTACCAATCCTGTATCTGCAAACACTTTGAAACAGTACAACTTGGGCGTGTCCTCATAAACCTTTAACTTGGAAGTCATGGTCTCTTTCACAAATAGACTGTAGCAACCAATGAAAAATTTCAAACAGCAACATGGCAAAACCGATAACTTGGATCACTCGAAACAGTAGCTTGCAGTTTTTTCAACTTCATTGTTTCATTTTGACAATGGCAAAGCTCAGTTGCAGGCCATCATTAGGTCTTGATCCTCTCTATTTCTGTTCCATGTAG
The DNA here is from genome assembly GCA_034096865.1 of Theodoxus fluviatilis. Lineage (NCBI taxonomy): Eukaryota > Metazoa > Mollusca > Gastropoda > Cycloneritida > Neritidae > Theodoxus > Theodoxus fluviatilis. The sequence goes on from JAWQFJ010003052.1 coordinate 120,347, forward strand.
GGTTTTAGGACTATGCTAACTAGTATTTATGTAGTAAGCTTTGTGGCTGCATGATTAATGTACTTAACCTGCAGACATTCACACTCTGTGGGTGCGGCATTCCTAACTCTGCAGGTCCTTGAGTCACTCTCTTGAGAGAGCTGCCTCACTAACATTGCTTCTCCTCACTCAGGAATTAAACGGGGCACTTGGGAGGGCTGAGCTTGATATTTGTGAAAATTTTGTCATGTTCTTCTGCAACCAGGTTGCATGCTCCCTGTGGAGTTGAAATCCTTTTGGAATGACAATTTGTGTAGCACTATGACTTTTAGATAAATGTGTTTTCTTTTCCTGTTTAGGTGCTGAAGTGAACCAGTGCATACGAGGCCTTTATGCCACGGAGGAGGAAGGTGGAACCATTGTCTTTGGGGATGAATGTCAGAGCTTCCTCCACCAGGCTGCCATGCGATGGCAGCCCAGAGTTGTCAGGATTCTGGTAGAGAATGGCGCCAACGTCTGTGCCATCAACTCCTTTGGGGAGACACCCTTGCGTTTGGCGTGTGACTACTTCTCCTCAGAAAGTGTCGTGACTCTCATCCAGTGGGGAGCCCCGATCTCCAACCTTGCTGAAGATGTCACCTCTCCCTTGGATCTCCTTAGCTCGACCGACGAAAGGACCATGAATGAGATTCAGGCTGGCGTCTGCAGGAGAGAGAGGCAGAGATGCATCCAGCTGCTGTACGAAGCTGGCTACGAGATCACTGAAGATGCATGGTGGCAGTACATCATCAACCAGAGATTAGACAAGGGGATCTTCCAAGATGCTGACTTTACAGACTGGAGCCTCAAGGTTCTGAGGAACCCTCGAACCCTGCAGCAGCTTTGTCGGGTGAGCATCCTGAAGGAGCTTCGAGAGGTCGGCAGATGCAACCCACCAAGCATCGCTTCTCTGACAAGGCTGCCCAACAAATTGATTTCCTACCTGTGCTTTTCTGAGTACAGCCCCGTTCCATGTGCAAGCATTCCTTGACACCATTGACTTAGTCCTAAGACTTGCAGGCATCTCCATTGGGTTGACAACAAGGACTCTGTACAGATGCCGATGGTCCTGAAGCTGAATTTGTTGATGACCCAATGTTTGGGAATGACCACTGCTTAGTGTATTCTGATGAAGTTACTGTGATGTTTCAGGAGTATGAAGTTGCTGGTGTATAGCCCTGATGTGTATCATGCTGAAAGGACAACAGCTTCCGTTAGGTTCAAAAGTCTTGAGCCAGTGTAACGTAAGCATGATACATGTATGGAGGATATTTGAAGGCTTGGAGTCAAAAGGACACAGATTATCCTACTTTCTCTATGAATAGGAAGGTTCTGTCTTGTTTTGCCAGACTCTGCAACACAACAATGAGGAGACATAATGTGGATGAATATTGAGTCTGTAACAGATGGACTGAATGTTGTTTACAGTTAATACAGGTACTGAAAGTTGTGTTTGAAAGTTGTGTGTTTGCCTATTTATTTCTTTACCTAGTTCAAAATGATTGCTTTCACTTTTGTCAGGTATAAAAATGTCATGAATTTGATAAATAGCCATGGATGTAATGAAACCATGGAAAGCACTCTCAAGTTGTTGCCGCTGAAGATTGTCTTGTTGTGCTCGACATACCAGTCTGTTCTAAAAATCCGTTTCCAACCAGGAACCAGTGTAGTGCATGGAACCAAACTTGCAGAGTTGCTGAATTCATTAAAGATCATCAAACTGCCTTATTTAATCAATCTCTTGTTTGACAATATGTCTGCCTGAAACAACTGACTTTAAAGAATCAAAGTGCATCTTTCTGACAAATGTGTTGATAATGAAACTTTATGTGTGTGTTGGGTGCATGTGGTCTGCTATTAGCGGTCCGTCCCAGCTTGCGCCAGAAAAGTAGAAGCAGGACAGGCGTGTGTTTTCTTACAGGATGTTTATTCCCGGACTGGTCAGCGCTTCCAGCAATCACTCGTGCACCCACAGTGGTCACTCGTGCTGCTCAGGCTGCGCCTCAATACGGCTCCGACAGCCTTCCAAGCACTCGCTTCCAGTCACCAGTCTCTCCTCCAGTCTCTCGTGTTATCATGTACATACGTTTATATAGTGCCGTGCTTGGGTTCGAGAGTATTCCCAGCAACCTCTGCCCTGCCACGTCGGCATACTCGAGGGGACGCCCTGGCCGTCAAGGACTAATCGGTGGTAAGATGCTTACTGCGTAGGGGGATGGGGAGTTTCCAGTCCCCCGCCCTCCACCCAGCATTCTGCTGACTCATTCTGACCCTCTGCACGCTGACCAGGCAGAAATCGCCTCCACACCCTCTCACAGACAAAGGAGGTGCTGACTCATTCTGACCCCCTCCTACAGACAAAGGAGGGAAAGCCCCCGAACCTTTCGCAGGCACTTTACATTACATCCACATCCGCAGGCATTTCACATTCCTTCGCAACATGTGGTTGTTGCTTTCTTGCCAACTTAGACCCATGAATACAAATGGAGTCACACACACAGAGGCATCCCCAAGCAACATGATGTGCTTGTGAGGTGCAAAGTATGGGAATGGAATCCTCTCCCTCATGATAGGATGGATGGCCTATGATTCATCCATCATAGATGTTCACCTTATACATTCATACTCCTTCACGCACACACAGGGTCACAACACATAGTAACAACACAGGGTAGCCGCCAACCGGTAAATACATGTAGCAAGAAAGAATGAATCTAGAATTCGCCTGTCCCAGGGATTGAACTACAGTACTGCGCCTTGCACATAATGAAACGCCAAAGCTTGCTTGCCTTAATCCATCTGTCAAAAGACGTTTCAAAAGGCAAGTAGAGGTTGAGGAGTGACTATGCACTCATGCAAGAGGGGGGACTACTGGATATGGGGCTGCCAGGAGCTGGTGATCTACATTGTAAACATGATGGAAGGTTGAGAACACTTTTAGGACATTTTTTTAATTTTGCACATCATTGACGTTGAACCAACAGTCGCACAGAGGGGAAGGTGCATTGTAGATGTTCACTTCATACATTCATACTCATTCACACCCACACAGGGTTACAACACTATGGTAATGACACAGGGTAGTTGCCGATTGGGAAATGGCAAGTAAGAATGAATCCAGAGTTCTCCGGTTTAAGGCCAATGTAGGCGAGCAAGCTTTGGCATTTAATTTTGTGTGAAGCGCAGTGCCGTGGTTCAATCCTGAGATGGGAGAATTCTGGCTTCATTCTTTCTTGATTCATCCACAACATCCAGGGTGATGCTCCCTCAGTATTGTTCTCTAACTTCTGGACAGTGCCTTATACACTTTCCTGGACTTTGCACTAGGTTTGACTGGGTGGCATACCACTTCCTTTCAAATTCAGTGCTTTGTTGACTCACATGCGAAGCAAAAGTGAGTCTATGTACTGAGCCGTGTCGTCCGTCCGTCCGGGCGTCCGTCCGTCCGGGCGGGCGTCCGTCCGTCCGTCCGTCCGTAAAAAACTTAAACGTTGGATTTTTCTCGGAGACTATTAAGTCTATCAACACCAAATGTGGCATGATGGTGTATGATGACAAGGCCTCAAAAAATATACATAGTGACTTGACCTTGCTTCAAGGTCAAGGTCACAGGAGCCATAAATGCGGTCTCAAAAACAGTCATTTTTCACATTTTCCCAATTTTCTCCCACGTTATTGAGAATGGCGACCTTAGCTACAAGTGGTATATAGGTCAAAGCAAGCCCTATCTTTTGATACCAGTTTGGTTGACCTTGCTTCAAGGTCAAGGTCACAGGAGCTCTTCAAAGTTGGATTGTATACATATTTTGAAGTGACCTTGACCCTGAACTATGGAAGATAACTGTTTCAAACTTAATAATTATGTGGGGCACATGTTATACTTTCATCATGAGACACATTTGGTCACATATCATCAAGGTCAAGGTCACTTTGACCCTTATGAAATGTGACCAAAATGGGGTAGTGAACCAGTAAAAGTGACTATATCTCATGGTAGAAAGTGCCAATAAGCACCATTGTTCTTCCTATGTCTTGAATTAACAGCTTTGTGTTGCATGACCTTGGATGACCTTGACCTTGGGTCAAGGTCACGTGTATTTTGGTAGGAAAAATGTGTAAAGCATTTCTTCGTGTATGATGTCATTGGTAGGTTTAGTTGTTTGACCTTGACCTTGAAGGTCACCTGAAGGTCAAGGTCATATAAAGGTCAAGGTCAAGCATGTGAGTCGTATGGGCTTTGTTTTGTTTTCTTGTCCTTTTCTTGTACTTTTCTTGTACTTTTCTTGTACTTTTCTTGTTCTTTTCTTGTACTTTTTTGTTCTTTTCTTGTACTTTAGAAAGTACTGCCTTGCTGCATCTGTTGCGCTGTCTAAGTCTGCGACCAACGTCCCTGCCATCGCCCTCTGCCTCCACAGAAGACTTGTCGTTCAACCACCACATTTCCAGGGAAAGAAAAACGCACACACACACACACACACACACACACACACACACACACACGTTTCTGGTCACCTGACCCGGCATTTTGCCGCCAGTCATACACTTTTTTCTGCTGGGAAAAAATCCCTACTGACAGACACACGTCAAGCACAACCAAAATTTGTAAATCCTTCACCAAGATCTTTTTAGAAATCTTGCCTTCGTGTCTTTCATTTTGGGACCAAGTTTTTCTCTGACAGAGATGTCTACTGTAAGGCAACCTTTCTCTGAACTAAGGCAAAAACAATCAATTTGTTTGTTTCGAGTAACATGGAAAACAAAAAAGCAAGGTAAGTAAAATCTTGTAAAAAGTTTTGTTAGTTCAAAGAAAGGTTGCCGTTTCGTAATTATGCACAAAGGATGTTTTATTTACAAGAAACTGATGTTTCATACACTAGGAAAATGACAGTGCATGCAAGTAAAATTGAAGTTACTATTGATTCATGTGAAGGATTTACACATTTTAGAGGTATGCTATTTATGTGTGTGTGTGTGTGTGTGTGTGTGTTTTCCAACAGTGAAAAAAAAGGAAGATGACGAAAATTTGGGTCAGTCGGTGACTGGAAACGAACAATTGGGGGGGGGGGGGGGGGGGCAAAAAACCTCGAGTTCCTAACTACCTACACACGCGCGCGCCCGCGCACACACACACACACACACACACATACACACGCATGTCGCCTGAAGCAAACAATTTTTTGTTGTTGGCCTAAACAGCTTCCAGCGTTTCCACCATCTCCCCTTCCTCTCCCCCAACCATATCCCCATCCCATAGTCTCCACTCGTGTGTGTGTGTGTGTGTGTGTTGGTTGGTTGCTAAAACAACCTATGCGAGTTAAGGTTCTCTGTCTTATTATCAAAATGATAAACTAGCACGCGGATGAGACGGGCAGCTCCAAACCCGCCTATGGTAGGAGAAAGAAATTGTTTTAATCTAAGAAAACTGCTGATACCCTCGACCCTCCCCATCCCCCGTACTTTGGCTCAGGAGACCAACATCGGATGTCACCCCTGCCCCAAATGTGTACTGTGTAAGAGATATCTGCAGGACACTACCACCTTCCGCAGCGTCATCACTGGCCAGTCTTTCCACATCAGAGACTGCTTGTCGTGCACGTCAACCAACGTCATCTATCTCATTGACTGTGAACAGTGTCACGACAGGCAGTATGTGGGTGAGACTGGCCAGACCATCCGTAGAAGGTTTTACGGACACACGCACGCCATCCGCAATGACTTAGACACCTATATTGGCTAAGCTATATTGGCTAAGCACTTCAGGTCCCCTGGGCACTGCCTCTCCCACATGAGAGTGACCATTATTGAGAAGATCCATGTGGACGATGCTAACATCCGGAAGCAGAGGGAGAAGTTCTGGCGCTTCAAGCTGCGCACCAACTACCCTGAAGGACTGAATGTGTTTGACTGAGAGAGAGAGAGAGAGAGAGAGAGAGAGAGAGAGAGAGAGAGAGAGAGAGAGAGAGAGAACACTCTGGACACTGGACGCTGAGAGAGCTTGGGCTCCGAGAACTCGGTCTCGAACATTTTTTTGTATAAGGGTGGTGGAGAGAGAGAGAGAGAGACTCAGAGAGAGAGAGACTCAGAGAAAGAGAGAGAGAAAGAGAGAGGAGGGGGAGAGCTCTCGAGTGCCTACGTCATGTCATTCAAAAGTTTTTTTACGTCACGTGTTGCATCATTTCTGTGTTTCTGCATCGTTCACTGAAGAAGGGCGTGTGCCCGAAAGCCTTTGATTTTGGTGTTTGTCGTGTGTTTTTTTCTTACTTATAGTTATTATCAAAATGAAGAAGGCTGAAACGGAGACAATAGGTCTTTAATCTGGTCTCATCGCCTGAATGTAAACTGCTGCCTCACATCTGAGTTGCCAGGACGTTGCTAATGCCTGTGAACTGCTGCCTCACATCTGAGTTGCCAGCACGTTGCTAATGCCTGTGAACTGCTGCCTCACATCTGAGTTGCCAACACGTTGCTCATGCCTGTGAACTGCTGCCTCACATCTGAGTTGCCAGCACGTTGCTAATGCCTGTAAACTGCTGCCTCACATCTGAGTTGCCAGCACGTTGCTAATGCCTGTAAACTGGGGCGGATTGTTCAGCCTGCCTAGTTGGCAAATGATAGGCCGGTGTCAATATGTGTCATGTCGACACATTTTTACACCAGCCCATTACTCGCAAGATATTGCAAGGTTCCTAGCGTAAGCAACGCACCCCAGGTTTCAAAGCTCAAGAGGATTGCAGCTGCTACATGACAAGTAGCATCGGATCATACTAGAACACGCTGAAGTAGGCCTACCTCTGTTCCTACCGACAGCTAAGTTTACTGACACCTCACGAGCTCTGCCATAATCGTAATCCCCATCACCAGTTCTAGCAGTAGGGAAGGGGGCATTCAAACCAAGACATATACAAGTCTCAGGCACATCAAGTTGACAACTTTTAGTTCCTTTTTCAGCCACTTGCTAGGAGACACTTGCCTACAGGGGGACACTTGCCTACAGGGGGACACTTGCCTACAGGGGGACACTTGCCTACAGGGAGACACTTGTCTACAGGGGGACACTTGTCTACAGGGGGACACTTGCCTACGGGCACACTTGCCTACAGGGGGACACTTGCCTACAGGGGGACACTTGCCTACAGGGGGACACTTGCCTTCAGGGGACACTTGCCTACAGGGGCACAGTTGCTTACAAGGAGACACTTGCCTACAGAGGGAGACTTGCCTACAGGGGGACACTTGCCTACAGGGGGACACGCCTACAGGGGGACACTTGCCTACAGGAAGACACTTGTCTACAGGGGGACACTTGCCTACAGGGGGACACTTGCCTACAGGGGGACACTTGCCTACAGGGAGACACTTGTCTACAGGGGGACACTTGCCTACAGGGGGACACTTGCCTACAGGGGGACACTTGCCTACAGGGGGACACTTGCCTACAGGGGTCACTTGCCTACAGGGGGACACTTGCCTACAGGTTCACACTTGCCTACAGGGGGACACTTGCCTACAGGGAGACACTTGCCTACAGGTTCACACTTGCCTACAGGGGGACACTTGCCTACAGGGAGACACTTGCCTACAGGTTCACACTTGCCTACAGGGGGACACTTGCCTACAGGGGGGACACTTGCCTACAGGTTCACACTTGCCTACAGGGGGGACACTTGCCTACAGGGGGACACTTGCCTACAGGGGGGACACTTGCCTACAGGGGAGACACTTGCCTACAGGTTCACACTTGCCTACAGGAGACACTGGCCTACAGGGGGACACTTGCCTACAGGGGGACACTTGCCTACAGGGGGACACTTGCCTACAGGGGGACACTTGCCTACAGGGGGGACACTTGCCTACAGGGGAGACACTTGCCTACAGATTCACACTTGCCTACAGGGGGACACTTGTCAACAGGGGGACACTTGCCTACAGGGGGACACTTGCCTACAGGGGGACACTTGCCTACAGGGAGACACTTGCCTACAGGGAGACACTTGCCTACAGGGGGACACTTGCCTACAGGGGGGACACTTGCCTACAGGGGGACACTTGCCTACAGGGGGACACTTGCCTACAGGGGGACACTTGCCTACAGGGAGACACTTGCCTACAGGGAGACACTTGCCTACAGGGGGACACTTGCCTACAGGGGGACACTGGCCTACAGGGGGACACTGGTCTACAGGTTCACACTTGCCTACAGAGGCACACTTGGGATGGAGAAATCTGGGTTTATTGAAATGTCTAAACAATATTGACAATCATGGTTGGTTCCTCCTGAAAGGCTTAAAAAAAGGATGTAGTCAGGTTCCTATCTAGTTCACTAGAGACTTCGCCTACCAATACTGACTCGGGTTTACAGAATGGTCAGGTTCATGATGTGGAATTCCCCCAGACGACCAAAATAGCTACAGGCTGAATAAAAAATTTTCTCGGCCAATCACTTCAGCCCTACTGACGTCATACATCACATGGATTGATGAGTGACGACACAAACTTACGTCAACAAATATTTTTCTTGTGAGGAATTGTGATATCTTGGAACAGACGCTTGCTTGTGAACGAGGCAGCCAGCGCATCCAAAATGAAAAGCTTACATCGGATAGAAAACAAGGTTTGTTCTGCTGTTTGCATTATAACCATCCGTCCTTCTCTGCTCTTCATTTTCATAATACCTCCTCCATGTGTTTACTTACCTCTCGCGTTTGTGCATAGTGTATGTGTGTCATCATCATCATGTGGTGTGTCTGGGGCTGATACTGCTTGGCGGAGCCCATCCCTCTCCAAGCCCGACCACAGCCGAGGTCCTCCCACCTTAAGGGTCGCCCTGGTCGTGAGCACGTGGGCGTTGGATCCATCGTGGGACCTGTCCGCCCTGGCCGGTGACTTGCATCGCGGAGGTCTTTCGCCCAGTAATGCAGTTTTTTCCCCACGCATTTTCTTTCAGGGTTTGCTCCCTTAGCCTTTGCCTTTCCCAAGGCTACCCGCAAGGCAGCGGGAGGCTCGTGGAGGGCGGGGTCGTCTATCTCCCCGTACAGATATGAAGCATCTGCCCACTGCCCTGAGTCAGCTGGGGTTGACAACATTCCAGGGAACTCATCCAGGCAGGAGGCGACGCAATGATCAATGCACTCAAAGATCTGCAATAAGATCTGGCAGACGGAAGATTTGCCAACCCCGTGGACACAGTCCCTACTGATTACATTGCCCAAGAAAGGAAACCTGCAAATGTACCAGAACTATCGCACGATCAGCCTCATCAGCCATCCCAGCAAGGCCATGCTGAAAGTACTGCTGAACAGATTAAAACCTCAGGCAGAGAAAATCATTGCTGAAGAGCAGGCAGGTTTCAGACCAGGTAGGAGCACCACCAAACAGATCTTCAATCTGAGAGTCCTGTGTGAGAAACATCTACAACACCAACAAGATCTGTACCATGTCTTTATAGACTATAAGAAAGCATTTGACAGAGTCTGGCATGCTGCGCTGTGGGCCACAATGAGAAGCTACAACATCAGCTCCAAGATCATCAAAGTCGTCGAACATCTCTATGACAGAGCGACCAGCGCAGTCCTGTTCAATGGTACCACAGGCGAACGGTTCAGGACAACGGTCGGAGTCAGACAGGGCTGTCTACTCTCCCCCACACTCTTCAACCTCTTCATCGAAGAATAATCACTGATGCCCTAGCAGACCACAAAGGATCAATCAGCATCGGTGGCAGAAAGATCACCAACTGACGTTTTGCTGATGACATTGATGGATTAGCAGGAAGTGAAGAGGAGCTGACTAGTCTTGTCGAGCCCCTGGACAAGACCTCACAGGCATATGGCATGGAGATCAGCGCCGAGAAGACCAAGGTGATGACGAACAACTCTCCGGGCTTCAAAATGGACATCAA